>QKWP01001126.1:43472-71163 GCA_003550325.1 Gigaspora rosea
TTTTTCTAACTTTAACCCTATTTTTCACCCAGAAAAGGTCCGAGAAAACGCGTTTTGACTTCGAACCGAGTAGAAATACCCCCTGAACAAGTTTACTTAGAGGCCCAAAGCAGGTTATCTTGACAAAAAAAGGGGTTTTATATTGCAAACTGAAAATTTTTAAATTTAGCATATAGCAAACCCATTTTTCTTACAAAGTAACCTTCTTTGGTCACCTAAGTAAAGCTGTTCAGAACACGATTTTACACATAATTTCTAATTTAATATTAGTTACATTTTGAAAAAGTGCAAAATTGACAAAATTTTAATACAGTTTTTAAGCTCAAAATTTTCTTCTTTTCTTGTTCTATATGTTTGTAAAATTTAATTTTAAGTTAATTAGTTAAGCCAAGAAGGATCTTCAGTCCAAAGTTTATAGTAAATTCATATGTTTTTATTATAATTTTTATTATAAACTTATTTCAAAGGGACATGTCCTATGACTGTTAATGTTATTTATAGATGCCCCCTAATAAGAATACAACTAGTTATATTTTTAACTTTTGGTTGTCTATTTAAATAGCTATATGAAGGTTCTATATTTGCTACTATATTAGCAATCTATATACTAGTATTATTTATTTAAACTCTCTAATTTTGTTCTTTTTGTCAATCTTTTGTTTTGTATTACTAGTATAGCCCTCCAATATATTAGTCAGTCAAGGTTTGTACTAGGCATTAAGCTAGTCCTTTAGAACTTTTTTAATATACCTAAAAGTACTATTTAGTTATTTTTAACAAGACTAAATATTAAAGATAATACTTGGATATAAGGTAGCCTGTTCTATTTCCACAAACTACCCTATTTCTACAAACAGTAAATATCTTTTAATTCACTAGCTTTATTTGGGATAATTTTACTATTAAAATCATTGCCTTAGTTAAATATTTTAAACAAGCTTATAACTGTTAAAATTTGATTACAGAATCTTAAAATTATTTAAAAGTTTGTTCCCAATTTAGTTATTTTAGTATATAAACTAATTTATAAAATTGCTTGATTTACTTATCCGTTTTTGGTAACTAGCAAAATGTTTATCTTAATAAGATGATTCTGACAAGCTCAAAAACATTAAAATCCAATCACGGAATCCTGAGATCATTCAACTTTTGTGTGATTTTAATAGTGATTTTAATAGTGGCTTAAGTTTTAAAATAATACTAATAATATTATAAAAAAGTTGAACTATTTTGGAATCCTGTGATTAGATTTTGATAATTTTAGGCTCATTGGAATCATCTTATTGAGATGAATATTTTGATATTTAAATCATCCAATAGATCAAAATCTGTTTTACTATTTATGGAAATAGGTTACATCTTTAAATTTTTACAAAATTTATAGGATAGTTTTTTTATTAACTAAAAAAAAATTACATATATGAGGACGGACCTCACTTAAAAAAAACTATATATATATAGTTGGTTGAATTTTTATATATTTAAATAATAAATTAGTTATAAATTATATATACATAATTTTATAAAAAGATATTTATTTTTTAAAAAGTTTTGTATGTAACAAAAAAAAGTTTGTGGAAATAGAGCAGGCTATCTTATATTTAGCCCAATATGTTTAATAATTATAAAAAATATAACAAATTTTTTTGATAAAAATGTGGCTTAACAAAAAAGTTTTTTTGAATAATTTTACTATATATTTTCTAATTTTTAGCTCTAATATAAATGCTAATCCTAACCTTAATAAACTTTTTATGAATTTTATTGTTATTATATAATTAAAATTTTTAGGTATATATTAAGAAAGATTTTTAATTGACTATTTGTTATATAATAATTGTTGATTATATATTATACAATATTCAATATCTGATACTTTTTAATCTAATGAATTGAACTGAACTAGATATTGGTAGTCCAATATCTATATTCAATATTTAGCCCAATACTAATCTTAAACTACTACTATTACCTAATTCTGCCTTGTAAGATTTGCTTTAAATCTAATACCTACTACTATCTTTATATTAGTTCTTTTTCAATATATTTCAACTTTCAAACCAGTTAGCCCAAATAAGTTAATCTACTTGGCTTAGATGCCATTATGGTTTTTTTCTTTAGATATCTACTTTTTTAATATAAATTCATTTTTTCTAGTATAATTCTAGTAACTAAATTGGTAAACTTCACTTTCTAAAGTCTTGTTATTTGGTTCTCTGGCTCTAGTTTTTGATATTCTAGTTTTGGTAGCATTATTAAGGATTTTTACTACTTTCTTCTTTGGAACTTGCCAAAAAGGTTTCTGTTTCTTTAGTTTCTTGATTTGTCTATATGATGACATACAACTATATCCAAATACACTTATTTAAGATAATAGAACCAAAGCTACAGATAATATATTCAACTAATTTATAAGAAGCAGTTACAAAAACACAGGTTTATTTTTCCAAAGCTCACTAGTAGTGTTCCTATGAACCTGAACTGAACTGAACTTAGGGCAAGTTCAGGTTCAGGTTCAGGTTCAGTATTGAACCTGAACCTGAACATTTTTTAAAACATGTTCAGGTTCAGGTTTAGTATTGAACTTTTAGAGCTGGTTCAGGTTCAGTTCAGGTTCAGTTCATAAGTTCATGAACATGTTCAGGTTTAGTCTGGTGTTCATATGAACTAGTAATTCTAGGTTTGGGTCGGGATTGGTCTGGTTCAGACCAGACTCAAATTATAAATTTTATTATTAAAACTTTATACTAAATTCAAACTCAATCATAAGTTTGGTCGGGCTAGTCCAAATTTTGCAAACTAGTTTGAATCTGAATAAAAATATATGTATTTTTTGATACTGAAAAAGTTTACTTAGAGTGAGAAGTATAAATCAGTTAGTAAAATTTAGAGAATCATGGAAATTTGTATAATTTTATTAATAAAATTATACAATTTCTATAATTCTCTAAATTTTACAAATTGATCATAACTTCTTGCACTAAGTAAACTTGTTAAGCACCAAAAAATACATCAATTCGGTATATTTTATTTTACTTTTCTTAAAATTTGAAGAAAAGATGCTTAATTTTGGAAATTTCATCAAAAATTCAAAATTAAGCATCTTTGACGCAAATTTTAAGAAAAATAAAATAAAATAACTGATATGATGTATTTTTTGGCGCTAAACAAGTTTACTTATATCAATAAGTTATGATCAATTTAGAGAATCTTAGAAATTGTATAATTTTATTAATAAAATTATACAATTTTCTAAGATTCTCTAAATTTTACTAATTGATCATAACTTATTGATATAAGTAAACTTGTTTAGCACCAAAAAATACATCATATCGGTATATTTTATTTTATTTTTCTTAAAATTTGCGTTAAAGATGCTTAATTTTGAATTTTTGATGAAATTTACAAAATTAAGCATATTTTTCTTCAAATTTTAAGAAAAGTAAAATAAAATACAGTCTGACCTCTCTATAGTCACACCCTATATAGTCACACCTCTATATAAGCACCCAATATTGTGCGACAGACTTAAAACATAGTAAAAAACCTCATTATAGTCACAAATTACCTATAATCACTATTACAAAAAAATTTTGATCTTTTATCAATTTTATTAATAAAAACCCTCGTTATAATCACAAATGTTGACTAAATATAGATTATAACATCTAACTGGCCAATATTCATATTCATGTTTTTTTAAAATATTCTATTAAAAATTCTTAAAGGTTTGACAACAAATAACTTTTGATACAGTGGTCCGATTTGGATGAAACAACTACCAAAATGTTCGGCTCAATTAGACGATTCTAATGAGCCTAAGATCGCTAAAATCCAATAACAGGCTCCTGTGATCGTTAAGGATTTGTGTCACTTTACATATTTAAGAATTGATTAAATTTAACATCTAAATAAAAAATCCTTAATGATCTTAGCATTTTGTAGCTAAATTTGGATGATTTTAGACTCTTTAGAATTGTCTCATTGAGTCAAACACTTGTCATTTTATCCAAATTGGGCCACTAAATCAAAAGTTTTTCACTATCAAACATTTTAAAATTTTTAATAGTATTTCAAATATGCGCAAATATATTACTTATTGGCCTTTGGTCATGTGACCATGACAAGATATTTTTTTATAGTCACACCTTTATACAATCACCAAAATAGGGCGCGACCAACTTGTGATTATAGAGAGGTCTGACTATATACCGATTTGATGTATTATTTGGTGCTTAACAAGTTTACTTAGTGCAAGAAGTTATGATCAATTAGTAAAATTTAGAGAATCATAGAAATTTGTATAATTTTATTAATAAAATTATACAAATTTCTATAATTCTCTAAATTTTACTAATTGATCATAACTTCTTGCACTAAGTAAACTTGTTAAGCACCAAAAAATACATCAAATCGGTATATTTTATTTTACTTTTCTTAAAATTTGAAGAAAAGATGCTTAATTTTGGAATTTTTATCAAAAATTCAAAATTAAGCACCTTTGACGCAAATTTTAAGGAAAATAAAATAAAATAACCGATATGGTATATTTTATTTTATTTTCCTTAAAATTTGCGTCAAAGGTGCTTAATTTTGAATTTTTGATAAAAATTCCAAAATTAAGCATCTTTTCTTTATATTTTAAGAAAATTAAAATAAAATATGCCGATTTGATATATTTTTTGTACTTAACAATTTACTTAGTGCAAGAAGTTATGATGAATTAGTAAAATTTAGAGATTTTTTTTTACGGTTTATAGAGAGACTTCTTTGCTCTCATGGTTTTTATTAAGTATACAACCTATATTAAATAGGGGGGTATTACATTTTACATATCAACGAGACTACAATTAGCCACGCATACAATTTTAGTCATTGTCTATTTAAAGGCTCCGCCCGCAGGTTACCTACTAATTGCTATACCTGGAACCCGCCTGTGGGTTCCCTATTTAAAGTCTCTGGTTTTCAATGTTACTATGTAACACCAAACTTATTTTTATCCATTCAGGCTTAGGGCTATTTTACCCTCGAAGTAATCTCTACAATAACGGACGTAGATCCCACTTCTATACCGGTTTTGGATTTTTGTGCCAGAGGTGATTCCATAATTGGCAAGGCCAATCCTTTTCCACAAACGTCGACGGCATTCTCCACATTTCTCACTAAAATAGTGCACGCTCTCTGCCATATCGGTTTCCTTCCGGGAATTCCTTGATTCAAGCATGTACCTTCACATGGACTTCGCCACAGGGCTTCGCATCCGATTATAGGCTCCAATTTTTGGTTACAGAGTATTTACCTCCAGCAGAACTCGAACCGTTGACCTTGTCTGTGGGGGAACGGGAACTTAACAACTAAGCTATGGGACCCAAACCCTAAAATTTAGAGATTTATAGAAATTTGTATAATTTTATTAATAAAATTATACAAATTTCTATGATTTTCTAAATTTTACTAATTGATCCTAACTTTGTGATTTAGGTAAACATGTGCATATATTATGAACCTGAACTTGTTCATGAACCTTGAACTGAACTTTTTTTAAGTTCAGGTTTAGGTTCATGTTCAATAATTTTAAGTTCGGGTTCAGTTCAGTATTGAACTTTTAGAGCAGGTTCAGGTTCAGGTTCATTGAACCTGAACCTGAACCTCTATTGAACTGAACTGAACTTCAGAACCCTACTCACTAGTAAGATTTGAACTCTAGATCTGTCACTTGAAGTAATACTTAACAACTTTTCTAAGTTATCACACTCTTTTTATAGTATATTTTAGATATATAAACAACAAGGGCTGTATTATTTATTACCTAATTTGTTTTATCAGAAGCTTACTCCTTACCTTTATATACTAGGTAAATGCATAGTATTGTCTGTTCAGAGCTAAATATTTATATAAATAAAATAATTAAAAAAGTTTGCTATTTCTTACTATATAGTATATATAATAATAGAACACTGAAATATACATAGATTGGTTAGGTATTGTTTGCTTATTTTTGGTAGTTTTTATGTAAATCTTATCTATTTATAGTAATTATTTTTGCTTATTTTTGAAGTTTTTCTACAAATTTTTCTATTTTTAGTAATTTTATAATTAATTTGATCTATCTATATATATTTTGGTGATAATAATTTTTAATCCACTAGTTCATTTTGAATAATTTAACTACCAAAATGCTCATCTTAATAAGAAATTCCAACAAACCAAAATTATTAAAATTTAATTAAAAGATTCCAAGATTATTCAACTTTTGTATAATTTTAATAGTGATTTTTAAAATCACTAAGTAAACTTCTTTAATATTGAATAACTTCTGATCCACTAGCCTGTTTTGAATAATTTAACTATCAAAATTTTTGTATTAGTAAGACAATTCTAACAAGCCCAAAATTGTTAAATTCTAATTACAGAATCCCAAATTAATAAAAATTTAACAATTATTTAAAATTGGTTTTAAACTAATAATTGTTTAACAATACAAATCTTTATTGATTTTGGGATTCTGTAATTAGAATTTAACAATTTTGAACTTATCAGTATCTTCTTACTAAGATGAACATTTGATAGTTAAATCATTCAAAACAGGCTAGTGAATCAAGACTTATTCAATTTTAAATAAATTTACAAAAGTTGAATGATCTTGGAATCCTGTGATTAGATTTTAATAGTTTTGAACCAGTTACAATTGTCTTATTAAGATGAACATTTTGGTAGTTAAATCATTCAAAATGGGCTAGTGAATCAAAAGTTATTATCAATTCCATAAATTGGTTTACATTACCAATTAAAAATAGTTTAAAAATCATGTGAGTGGACAAATAGAAAATGTAAGTTATGTTTTTAATATTTTAATATGTAATGCATCAAGAAAATAACTTTTGTATCATGATGCAGAGAAACTAAAGGTCTTTTACTTTGCTCTAGACAATAAGTTTATTAAGTCTTTAAATGTAATTTCAACTTTTATTTACTCCTTCTTAAAATTATCTGATATTTGGCATTTCTCTAATTAAATTTACAAGAAATAGAATTTTTATCAAAAATTGTATATAAATTAAAATATCTATACTGTATTACTTGTGAAATATTCTGCAATATTTATAATAAATAGTTAGAAAATTACAAAACATATTTAATAATATAAATAATTTTTTTAGTCTTACAGTCATCCTTCTTTATAATCACCTCCTATATAATCACAACTCCTGTACAGTCACATTAAATTTTGAGACAATTTATTAATAAACTTATAAAAAAAGACTTTTATATAATCACTTTTTTTTATAATCACCAATTTTCTTAATACAAACTGTGTTATTATAGAGGAAGAAGACAGTATTTAATTTTTTAAAAATAGTGCATTACTTATCATATGATTAGTGTGATCAATGTTGATAATAATATTACGTATTTTTATTGTTTTTAATTTATTAAAAATTATGTACATACTAATGTAAATATTTAAAAAATTTTTATTAATATATGCAACAAACATTTAACAACTAAAATCAATCTATTCTAACTTGACTTATTACTATGTAATGATAAACAGTTCAAACAAATAACCTAGAAAACTCTAATTTATACTAAAAATACCTAACTCTAACTCTAATTCTTGAACCCTTGAACCTAACCCTAACCCTTGAGCCTCACCCTAACTCTAACTAACAAATTCATGAAACATATCAAAATTTACCATTAGCAAAGACATATAAACTTCATTAGTAACAAGAAATGAATGGCAACAAGTCACAAAGCTATAAAACTACAACATGGTAAAACATATGTTTTACAACTTCCAGGAAAGTTCAAAATAACATTTAAAAAAAGAACAAGTATTAATTAACAACTAAAAAAATATAAACAAATGAAATTATACTTCCCCAAAATAGCCTAAATTCCGAACTACCTAGAGCTGGAAAGCCTATTTAAAAAGGCTCTACTAATAATATCACAAAAGACTAGTGGACACAGTATACTAATGCTAAACTATACAATGGTACTAAAAGCAGCAAATAGTACTTTCAACAACATGAAATCACAGAAACACATCACCAGTTGTAATAAAGACTTCACTAATACTGCAACAATAGTGATGATTCCAGTAATATGAAAGATAATAATTAAAGTCCTAGTAACAACAAACCAGAACAAAAACTACAATGAAGCTATGATAAAACTAAAATAGTATGGTAATAATCACTCAACCAATAATTTTATTCAAAGAGAAAGTTAGTAATAAAAAAATTATGAAAACACAACAGCAAGCCAAGATTCTATACCAACAAATTCACCTCAGAAACTGCACCAGAAGTCAACCCACCAAAGAATTGCATGCCAACTATGAAATCACACCAACTGCAAATCTGCAGAATATCAAAATCACACAAAGGTAGTATGAATAGAACCAAAGGCAGTCAAAGAAACCATAAAATTTACAATAGCTGAGATAACTATAGCTAGAAAGAATAAAAGAAAAAAAGATATTAGACGAGTATATACATAACAAAAAAAGAAATTTATAATTTGGTGCCATGCACTATGGTGCACCCCTAATCACAAGGTATAAATATAGTGATTGATTATTGATAATCACTGTTATTTTTTTTTCTAGTTAAAAAAAACTTTTTTTCACTAGTTAATTACCATTGAATTTTTGTAATCATTATTTTGGTGTCATCACTTTGGTGTTGTCACTTTATTGTTGTTGCTTCAGTATTATTGTTGTGAAGCCACATTTTGGTGATTTTTGTTGCTTGCTTTACTATTTGCCCTTGTCACTTGCTTATTTCTGCTTTCTTTGCTGTTTGCTTAATGTGCTGTTTATTTTGCCACTTGCTTTATGTCATTTCACCACTTGCTTTATATTGTAATTTCACTGCTTATGCTATACTTTCAGTGTTGTCACCTGAACTGTTGCCCAGTGTGATTTTTGCGCTTATGGTATCATCGTTTGACTGCATTAATGTTGGACATTTTTCTATTTAATTGTGTGATCACAATGCATCAATATGTATTTGTTAGATAGAGTTAGTGTATATTATTTTAGCTAGTGTAGGGTATTTTTAGGTCTGTTAGTTAAGTTTGTTAAGCTATTTTGGGTTTCCTTGAATTCCGAGCTGTATTATGTTATTTCGGCTTTGAATTTTTACTAAGTTTCTTTTTTTTTCTAGAATTTTATTGAAGCATATGATGCTCTAGTTAGTAGCTGTATTTAGAAGTATGACTTGCTATTTGGCATTCAGATTTTCTTATGAATGTTTTTCTACTTCTATCAAGTGCATATTTTTTTACCTTTATCGTTGGTGTCACCATAATTGGAATTGTGGTTTGACTTCATAACCAATGTATTCTCATCATGAAATTTTGTTGAGTCATTAGATTGGAGCTAGAGTTAGGGTAAGTTAGAGTAGAGTAGTTGTAGTTGTATCAAATATTTAGAAAAGTGAGCGAAGCAGAGGTGACAAATGAAGCAAAGCAATTACAGGGTGAGCGAAGTAAGCCCTGTCTGTGTTGCTAAGCGTAGCAAAGCAACACAAGCTGTACTGAGTATAATAAAGTAGCATATAAGAATGTATATTTACGTGTAGCCAATAGTTTTTTTTGCTGATAGCTTTGTTTTTGCTGTTAGGTAGAATATATTAGGTAGTTTTTTAGTAATTGCGATCAGGTAGTTGATGTGATTTGTAATATGACATAATTGTTGTATCATGCAATGCAAGTATAATAAATTAATTACTTTAAAATATAATTCTTGCATAAGTAAAATTTTTAATAAATTAAAAAAAAAATCGTACTATTAATCACATCAATCATGCGATCTGGAGTCGTTATTAATCATGTGATCTGGGTGATCCAGGGTGCACAGTAATGCAGGTGACCATTTTTTAAAATTCACAAAAAAAACCAAAAATAAAAAAATAAATCAATAATTATTACTGACAATCATTGTTTATATATCCCATGACAGGGGTGCACCATAATGCATGGTGCACTAAATTTAAATTCCCTTTTTATAATATGCTATATATTTAATTTTTATTTTTAAGATTCAATATTCAACTAATAGTTATAATATGCTATATATTTAATTTTTTTATTTTTTGATTCAATATTCAATAAAACTTAAAGCAGTATTACACTATTCAAACTTGTTCCTTTTTTTTTTTTTTAGAAATATTTCTGTTAAAAAGGATGAACAATAATATTAAGACAATAAATATTGCAAATATAGTAGTTCTACTTATATTAATATTTAATTGTCAGCTTGCTTTGACAAAGCGGGAAACTACAAACAAATAAACATTATTATCTAATTTCTATCTGACCTGTTATAACCAGTCCTAGCACAATTACTATTGTTAATTTTGTTTTTAGGAATTCGCCATATCAGTGCCTATTAATTCAATTTTTGTTTAACAATTATATAAAATTATATTCTGGCTTCTAGATTAGCTGATTTGACTATAGTTGAATCGATGCATACTGATGTTTTTCATCTATATTGACGTAAGTTAACTTTTCAAAAAATGAGGTCAAGCATCAATTTACCCATACAGGAAAATCAGAAATGTTGCACCACATTCACCAATCATATGGTAACACAACAATGCATCTGCCAACACTCTCTCCAGCAGCTCATTTCACTAGCGTTTTTACTGCCTTACCCACCTGCACAAACATGACTCAGGTCAAAACATGATTCTGCTATATTGTTACAAATCACAATTTGTGACATTAGAAAAAATTCAATTTTTTTTTATTTTATCGTTGAAAATTTTTTTAACATTTTTTTTATTGTTTCCCAATTCGATTAAATTTATCAAAATTCGAGAAAGTAAACTGTTTTGAGTAGTGATTTTCATTATTATTGCTCGTCTCGTGGTGTGCCCCTTCCTTACACACAATAGTCGTGACCAACCTCTATACCTATAGTCATCCTCTTATGCAAATAACAAACAACGTAATATGGGGTTGTGGAACAAGCTGCAAGACATTACGTGAGCAGATCTTCTTGAGCATAGTGCTTCGATCTCTTTGTTTGTTTCTTTCTTCATTCTCACGCAAGTCCATTGACTTTGTAGCAACATATTACCCTTTCACTTACCCCTCCCTTCTTATGGAGCATAGTGGGGGATCGCTGGACACAAAGTTAAGCAGAAAATTCCAAAAACAAAGAGATCGATGCAGATTATCAGGTTACTAAAGTACCATTTTGTCTATGATCTGCTATTACACAAAAAGCCTGGTGACTTGCAATAATTGCCCGCCTTGTGACTTCATTCACAAGCAGATCATTATTATTGCTTATCTCGTGGTGTGCCCCTTCCTCGCACACAACAGTTGTGATCAACCTTTATACCTATAGTCATGTTCTTTTATACAAATAATGAACAACGTAATACAGTATGTGATTGTTGATAAGGATCATAGGATCGTAGCATTTCTGCTATAAGAACGTACACATACCTGTATACCACTGCTTCCTTTTCTCCCTGCTTCTTTCCTTCTTTTTTTTTTTTTTGTGGCATGGAGTGTACACTTCTGCTTACATACATGCCCGCATATATTCAACTACTTCTAAGGACATAGCAGATAATCATACCACTCCGTAACTTCGCCTCAAGTGACATTCTGCAAAACATTCTTTGCTCTTCTGGATCTTTCCTATATAGATTAGCTTGAGAGTGGTGTGGGTGCACATACTTGCCTCAACCTATATCCATACCTGAACATACATGTTCACGTGGTTCTATGTATCATTTCCTTAACCATAACTTGCAGGCAATGTGCCACGTCACCCATACCAACACATGAGTATATGTATTTGTATGGCTCAATCTACATACTAATACCATTACTTAAGAGCAGTGTGGGTGTACACACTCGCTTCAATTTATAGACACATGCGTAGTCTACACATTCATATACTCTATTCATACCTTTACACGAACATGTGCATTCGTTTTTCTCTACACAATGCTCTGTACTATATACTTATATACTCTACCTATGATTTCAATTTGAATGTGGTGTGGGGTGTACACACCCGCCTCATATATACAACCAAATTCCCTTAACCATATCCATAATTAAAAGCAGTGTGGGGTGTTCACACCTGCATTATTAATACCCACTTATGAACATATATATTTGTATGCCTCATTTGTACTTCTATACGAACGTGCGCGTTCAGTTTTCTTTTTCTTCTCTTTTTTTTCAATACCTAATCCATATACTATACTATTCCTTAAGGGCAGTACAGGAGTCCATACCCACTCCAATCTATACCACATGTGATATATGCTTTATTCATACCTATACACGAACATGCACATCTGTTTTTCTTCTCACAAAGCCTTGTACTATACACTTAAGTACATGCTACCTTCAGTTTAATTTGAGAGGGGTGTGGAGTGTACATACCTGCCTCACATATACAACTGAATTCTCTTAACCATATCCATAATTAAAAGCAGTGTGGGGGTATTCACACCTGCCTTACTAATACCCACTTATGAACATAGTGTTTGTATACCTCGTTTGGGGTCCGCTAAAGCCTTGTACCCACGTGACTTTTTATATATAGATCAGCCAATTAGAATCATGAAATTTTGTTTATACAAAGAAGTCAAAAATCAAAAAAACGCAAAAATATAAAAACAATGGCCTAAACCCGTTTTGGTGCATTAATAAAAAATGTAGAGAAGGCAATTTTACCTATATATATACCCTCTCCTAATGGTAAACTAACCCTAACCCTAATTATAACTAAAATTTCAAAAGTCACGTGGGTACAAGGCTTTAGCAATCCCCCTCGTTTGTACTTCTATACATATGCGCGGATTTGTATAATTGGGCCTCATAACTGGTCCACAAAATTTTTAAAAATCTGCAAAAAGTCACATGTTGATTGGGTGTAAATAAAAATAGTACCCCAAATCACATGTCAAATTCGTTGACTTACCCAGAAAAATATATAAAATATATATAAAACCAATGAATGCAATTATAACAATGAAGCAACAAGAAAGAATAAGAATGGCAAAAGTTGTATATACATTTTGTTTTTATAAATTATTAAAAATGGCAAAAGTTGTATATACATTTTGTTTTTATAAATTATTAAAAATTTATGTTTACATTGTTATTTTTTGTAAAATTATATTTGCTTTTAGAGATCTAGCTAATTCCAAATTATTTATGCACATTTTGATTTAGGTTGTATATAAATAAAGACCTGGCAGGCCAAGTTTCACACACTACTATAGTATGTCTTGTTGTAAGATCTAATGGGCCAAGTTTCAAATTTAGGTAATATGTATGTACAGTACGTATAATTTAAATTATTTATTTATGTGCAAACATTTATGCGCAAACATTTATGCGCAAACATTTGCACAACTATTTTTAATATTTATTTGTGTTTTTAGAAATTTGTAAACGAATCTAAGTGAATAAATAGACTGTAACAATTACATGAATGCATAATCAAACAAGTAAAGTGTATTCAAAAATTTTTTTTAAAGGAAAAAAATTGTGCAGGGGTTGAAGTTGCTTATTTTTACATTAAACAACCTTGTTCTTGGTATTTTTTCTTCAAAATAAAAGAAATATTCAGTACAATCATTGATTAATTGGCAATAAAATATATTTGAGTTTACAAAATGCGAATTATATGCTGAATATGTGTCCAATAACTTCTGTATGTGTAAAGTGCAATAATTATATTATTCCAAATAAGTTATCATTGGGAAAGTTTTTATAGTACAAATCTTTTAGAAAATCAATTATTAAAAATCTGTGAAGCTTGTATTAGTTCATAGCCTGGATTACAAAAAATACAACTTTTACATATCGATATTATTAAATTAATTTATTTTACTATCTATTAATATTAAATATTTAACATAATTAATTACATCATAAAATCTCACTACATGGTACCAACCACACACTACAAAAATCAAAATACCACTACAAAATAACTCAAGAAAAAACACTAAAAATGACAAAATCCATCATGAAGACTTCATTGATACCAACCAAAAGCGACAACTAAGGTCCTCTAACAATGACAACTATACTGACTAAAAACAACAAGATCATAAGCGAAAAACAGTTTCAGTTCCCAAATCGTCGCCATTCCAGCACCCCAATGACGAACCTACAAGAAAGAAACATTAAGAACGAAAAAAGAACTTCTCAAAAAAAGACAAGTAAAAGAACTAGCTAGTACTTAGATTTCTGTACCAGTTCCGGCTTCTGAATCATTGCCATTCAAGTTCTGGTTTCTGAATCATCGCCATTTCAAGTTCAGTTTCCGAATCGTCGCCATTCCAAGTTCCAGTTTTCGAATCGTTGCCATTCCAGCACCCTAACGAAATATGAACCTACAAGAAAAAAATGTTAGTAAGATGAAAAAAAGAACCCAAGAAAAAAAAGACAAGTATAAGAACTGGTATTTATCTTTCTGTACCAGTTTTGGTTTCTGAATCGTCACCATTCCAGCACCCTAAATACAAACCTACAAGAAAGAAACATTAGTAGAACAAAATAAAACTCCCTCAAAATAAAAAAAGTGAAAGAACTGGTACTTACCTTTCTTTACCAGTTCCAGTTTCCGAATTGTCACCATTTCAGCACCCTAGCAAAAAATGTGCCTCAAGAAAGAAATATTCGTAGAACGGGAGAAAGAACTCAAGAAAATAAAGACACAAAAAACCATACGCAAGACTGTATTAGAAACTATTTCACACTAATCTTGATCCCCACCAAAGCAATACAGTACCATGACAAATCAACTTCATTGATAGCGTTAGCAACAGCCAGACATATCTACAGAAAGAAAGAGTTAGCTCAAACTACAGAATGAAAAAGCAAACAAGAAGAATAAAAGAATACTTATCTTAAATAAAATCAAATCGAAAATAGAAAAAAAATCGAAAATAAAATCGAATTTTTTTTTTATTTTCGAAAATAAAAAAAAATTAAATTTAATTGGTTGATCTGAATGTCAATTCCGACGCACTCATGGAAGTCAACATATGGTCAACTGTTTGACGCACCTATATTGTGTAATGATTGACATATAGTCAAATTTAGGTGCGTCAAAAATTTTAGGGTGATCTACAAATCCGCCAATATGACAAACATGCACGTTCGGTTTTCTTTTCCTCTTTTTTTCCAATACCTGATCCATATACTATACCATTCCTTAGGGGCGGTACAGGAGTCCCTCCAATTTATACCCACATATGATATATGCTTTATTCATACCTATACACGAACATGCGCGTCCGTTTCCTTTTCACAAAGCTTTGTACTATACACTCAAGTACAAGCTACCTTCAGTCTAATTTGAGAGCGGTGTGGGGTGTACACACCTGCCTCATATATACAACCAAATTCTCTTAACCATATTTATAATTAAAAGCAGTGTAGGGTGTTTACACCTGCCTTACTAATACCCACTTATGAACATACGTGTTTGTATGCCTCGTTTGTACCCCTATACGAACATGCGTGTTCAGTTTTCTTTTTCTCTTTTTTTTCAATACCTGATCCATATACCTTAGGGGCGGTACGGGAGTTCATACCCACTCCAATTTATACCAACATGTGATATATGCTTTATTCATATCTATACACAAACATGCTGTCCGTTTTTCTTTTCACAATATACACTCAAGTACATGCTACCTTTAGTCTAATTTGAGAGCAGTGTAGGGTGTACACACCCGCCTCACTAATACACACGAACACACACATCCGTATGCCCTGTTTCTACCTCTCTCTCTCTTTTTTTTTTTTTTTTTGGTCTATTACCCTGCCAACAGTCTAATCTATACACGAACATGCGTGTCCGTTTTTCTTCTCACAAAGCTCTGTACCATATACCCATGTACATACTCTCTTCCCTCTAAATTGAGAGTAGTGTGGGGGGTGTATATACCTGCCGCAATCGTATGCCCTGTTTCTACCTCTTTTTTCTTCTTTTTTTTCGATTTTTTACCCTGCCAAATTTCTAATGACAGTCTAATAATGGTAAAAGATTCACTATCAAATGCTCTTTAGGTTAAACCTCCGACCTGATGACTCCAACCGTATGGATATCAGCTTCCGGCACAATGGTTTACCTATTTAATTTCTGATGCAGTGTATGGTATAACACCATTAATTTCTCCTTTGATGTTGAAAGTCCGAAATTTATATTGTATACACTTGGGTTTCTTTATCCGATACCATGATACGTTTTCCACTCTTCAGCCAACTCTTGATTTCTCGTCTTTCTCATCGCACCTTTCTCAGTATTCGGGCTCAACTCCTATTATTGCCATCAACTCTAGCCAATTTTGGTAATAGCAAATGCCTTGTGTTCACTTTTTTGAACTCCAATTCCATTATGATAACCAAACACCAACAACAGCCTTTTTTTTTTGTTACCGTATCCCCTTCATGCATTCGATAGTATTGTCACAAGGTGTATCTGCTGATGTTTCCCTTGAAATTTCTCGTACTAGCAGATTTTTGGTAATACTGGTGCCTTGTGACCTTCTTTTTAGCTCTAATTTCATTGTGATAACAGACACCAATGGCCTTATTTCCCAATTGCATCATCTGTATCTGCAGATTCCATCACAAATGAATGCCAAATCTATCAGCTAATACCCCTCAACTTCTCCACAAGACTATTTTACCAGATCTAGCGAGGTTAACGTAGTGTTCTTGCAGAATGCATCTGCTATGCTTTTCCTTCCTCTGGTCCGCGAAATTTTCATGAAGATCTGACTTTCCACATCATGCATATCGGCCGATTTCTGGTAATAAACAAATACCTTGTGTCCTTCATTTTCAACTCCTATTCTATCATGATAGCTGACACAATAGCTTTTGCTCCAACAGCATTATCACCCATATCTGCTGATTCCAGTCATAAATAGATGCTTTATGTTCTCCCTTTTTCAATATATTCCATCAATATTTTCTTTATTATTGTAAAGTTCTCCAAATCTATATCTGCTAATGCCTTGTCAAGGCTACCAGAGGGTCGGTATAGCATTCCTTGCCTGCCTTTTGGTTCCAGATCATTACCGCAAAGATCAAACCAAAATTTTTTACAATACACATTTTGCAGATTTTTGGTAATAACAATCGCCTTGTGTCATTTTCAACTCCAATTTCACTATGAGAACGGACACCGATGGCTCTATTCCAACAGTGTTACCTATATTTGCAGGTTTGATCATAAACGAATGCTTACATTTCTCCTTTTCAACTCCAATTTCCTTTTCACAATATCCAACAGGATACGTTTTATCACTATTTCTCGTTGTTATTGCAATGTCCTTGCAACATATCTGCTAATGCTTCTTTACTTCGCCCCAAGACTATTTATGCCGAGATCCAGAGGGTTCAGTATAGCGTTATCTCCCTTTCTCTCTCTGGTTCCAGAAAATTATCGCAAAGATCGAATTCCTTGCATTACGTCAAATGGCGGACCTTTGGAAACAAACAAATGCCTTGTGTCCTTCTTTGCAACTCAAATTTCATTATAACAACAGACACCAACGGCTTTGTTTCCAACTGCATTACCCATCTCTGCAGATTTTGAGCACAAATGACTGCTTTATTCTGCATCCATTGACAACTCCCATTTGCTTTACATCAAAATGTCCAACTGCATACATTCCGGTGGAATTTCCTATTCTCGTGGCAACGTCTTTGCAAATATAGCCCTACCGAGGTCCAGAAGGATCAACCTAGTGATCTTCACAATGCATCAGCTATTGCTTTTCCCTACTTCTGGTCCCCGAAAATCATCATAAAGATTGAGCAAAGAAATTTTTGGGAGTTGTCTAATACGATATAGCAGCTTTCGTTGGTAATGCCATAGTAAAAATTTCGAAGACTTGAAAATTTCTCTTCGTTCCTTACTAAAAAACTGGCTTGTTCATGCGACGTAGCTGGACATAATGTCAAGCAGAAAATTCCAAGAACAAAGAGATCGATGCAGATCATCAGGTTACTCAAATACCATTTCGTCTGTGATCTGCCATCACACAGAAAGTCCGGTGACTCGCAATAATTGGGTCAAGGTCCAGATTTGTATGGGTATGGCCCAAGTTGGTTTGGATTTAGTTACCGTGAGGGACCGTGTGCCTGTGCCAATTGGACCGTAAATGGTACGGGTTTTGCAGCAGTTTACTAGTCTAATCGGCACGGGATTCGGCACGGGATTTGGCACGGGTAATGAACGTAAATTCATGTGCCATTGCGATAACAATGTGGATTAACTATTAAAACATAAATTTACATAAGTAATCAACATAAGATGAACAAGCTAACTGCATATGAAGCAAAATTTTGTAAGGAATTTTTTTTTGTTAAGACACACAGGGAAGCTTCATTAGTGAAATCATGAGATATCGCTCTGTTTTTTAAAAAAATCCTTTACTGATCTTTCGCTCTCCACGAAACGAGCCAACATGTATAACACGTGTGTAACGTACACACACGTGTCATCTGAACATGCCATTTCATATGACGTGATATTACGTGCCACCCTTTGCCACAATGTCCGTGCCATTTTACCGTGCCATTCCGTAAAACGTTCCTGCATGTGCCACAAGATCCGTGCCACTTCGAGCATTCCCGACACCAACCAGTACCACCACCCGTACCACTTTTCTTATAGGGATGATTACCCCTTTTTACCTCAGCATTATAGCACGCACAACGTGCTATCACGTCAAACGTGCAGTGGTGGGGAATTTTATGGCTTCGAAATTATGAGGTAACACGTTAGACGTGATGGGCTTAAAATTAGTATTTTCGTATCACATTAAGTGGCGAATTGCACGATTAACGTGCTAACCGTCAAACGTGTAGTATAATAAACCTAAATGTATATATACACCCATATTTCGAGTTAATAAAGCATAATCTTCTCTTCGATTTAAAATAAAAACAAAAGGAAGTAAGCTTAATTTGTGCTGAAAAGCCCTTTTCTCCTATTTTTAATCGAAAAGTCTTCTCCCCATTGGAAGTTTTTCGTGTTGCTATAAAATTTTTCCTGAGCATACTACTTACCGTAACTTATTGTTATGTACTTTCTCGACCAATTTTTATTCTTGTCTGTCCCGACAAATTTTTATATTGTCATAAACTCCCTTAAACCTAAGTTATATAATTTCCAGTAACTATTAGAGTTAAATCGGTTAAATTAACAGCAACCCTATGAAAAAGTGATCCGTGTAGGCACGTGATTCTACGGAGAGACACGGTTAATTGTGGAACGGGCGGATGTACGTCTGTGATCCGTGTTGGCACGTTGAATTGGTCCGAATTGGACTGTTTACACAGACATTTTGGACTGTAAATGGACCGGTTTTGCTTCACTTTACTAAACCAAAACCTACTGGTTTTGGCACGGGTAATTACACGTAAAGTAACGAAATAAACAGTGCCCATACGTGCCACCCAATGCATGTGTCAATACTGTAAAACGTAATATACGTGACATTCTGTCACGTTTTGGTTCGTGTTTCATGCCTTTACGTGCACATGACACGTGCCTATCCAGACAACTCCGTGCCAACCCGTACCAACACCAGGACCACTTTTCTTATAGGGCCAGCTTGCTTCTGCAAGCGGAAAACCACCAGCTGACAAACATAATCATCTAATTCCTACCTGGCCTGTTATGGTGAGTCCTAGCGAAATTACTATTGTTAATTTTCAGGAATTCGCCGTATCAGTGCCCATTAATTACATTTTTGTATATCCATTATCAACATATTCTCTAATCAATAAAAATTACATCCGGCTTCTAGCGTGCTGATGTTTTTCGTAGGTGCTTATATATAGACGCGACTATATAGAGTAGGATTGTAGAGAGATTTGACTGTATTTGAATATATTTGCTTGATGTATGCAAATTCGGCATTTAAATAATTCCTTTTTAGTGTCTCGTTTTTTTTTATTTTATTACTGATTTTAATCCGACACATACTATTCTTAATTTATGAATGATACATTGGAGAAAATGACGCAAAACATATGTTAGATTTTTTTATCTATAGCATTATTGCATGTTAAATTGAATTTTGTGCACTACTTTGTCTCAGGATGATAATATAAGAGAGTTCCAGTAAATGGTACAGGATAGATATAACCATCTGGATATATGGAGTGCTCCGTATTAAAAGGGCCCATTTTTACAATTTTTTGAAAAATGAGTTTTTATTAAATTCATGTAAATTTTGACATAATTGATATTTTTCAATTATTAATAAAAGTTGATTTGCATAATAAAAAATCAAGATAATTTAAAAAGAAAAATTACATGAGGCTGCGTAGAGCCAACACGTCACGAGATTATCCGATAGTCACCTGCCTTCTTTAACCAATCAAAATCGTGAAATTTAATTAATCCCGAATCAGTCCGAAAATCAAAACAAATGGTTAAACTCAATTATCTCAAAATGAGATAAATGTAAAAATGGGACCTTTTAATACGGAGCACTCCATATGGTCCCACCTATTAATTACAATAGATAATAAAATGATGTAAATAAAAGAATGATGATGTTTTAATATCATCTTAATTATTTAACTTACATTTTTTATTTGATGGCGCAGCTCCGCCCTTAACATCTGTAAAAATGAGATAGGTAAGATCTGAAAATGCTCCTTTTCCTGTGGTACGCTGTTAATTTTTTGATATTAATGTTAATCAGGAATATTTATAAATAATTGATACATTTATAATAGATTTGTGACAATTACTTTAACAATAAGAATTTCTGAATTACGATTTTTCCTTGGATTCGACAATGGTGGTGTGGTACTAATAACAGTTACGATCATTGCTGAATCATCATATTTTGGAATAGCTGATCTATCATAAATTTCACCATCTATATTGTTATGAAAATGAAAAGAATTGTAATTAAAATCTGAATGTGACTTTCTCTATGTAACGATCATTTTTTTATTGATGTTCATTTACTCAAAATTAGCCAGTAATAATGCATTTGTAGATTGATTTTCTGTTCAAAATTATAATTTCAACCAGAATTTGATCGTTAATTGGCCCAGAATATTAAAAAATATTATATTATTTAATTATTACATGCCTCTGATATTTGATACAGCCACAGCTGAAAATGGGTAGTGGGTGATATCTTCTTTATGATTAAAATATGCATTAGGAACTTGATCTAAAAATCATATAACATCATAAGCACTACAGTAAAGATCGTAAAATATCAAATAAGTATATACATATCAACTTACCAAGATCCCAATTACTACTAGTACGATTACATTTATACACGAAAAATCCTCCACAATATAAACTAAATTTAAAAACATTTCCGACTGGAATGGTGAAATTACTCGGAATATAGACACCGTATGGATACTCTTAATTTACAATACCAAAAGAATTTATAGTTTAGTAATGGGTGTCAGATGGTGTCAACTATTGCCAGCTTATAAAGAAGGTTTACCATAATTTCCGATTGATTTGGGTGCTTTATATGGCATAACACCGGCAAATAAACAGCTTATGAAGAGAGAAAAAACGATCAAGATTGAAAACAATTCCAGTTTAAACAAATTGATAAGCATCTTAGTTAATATTTGAATTAATGAATAAAAAAAAATAAAATACACGTGAATATAATATTACGAGGGTAAATATTTTACAAATAAATAGATTTCTTTAACAACCTTAAGAATTCACTGTTTATATACGTGTCTGTAATTACAACTTTAGGAATTCAATATCTAATATAGAAATTTAATTTCAGCATTGCATAAACTATATAATTCTTTGCGTTAGACGTTATTACACTATTTCAAATTTAAGGTTGACCCTAAATCAGAGTTGGCAATGCTTTATGAAAGGTCTCTTTAAATGCATGTCTCTATTTAGGCCAACTAATATAGGCACCTATTTGATAAACTTTATTTAATCATGGTGCAACTATCATTATTAAATTCATTATGACATAATGCCAAATATTAGAATTTTGTGCAAATACTGTATCATAATACTTTGAGTTAATATTATTTAGCAAGAAACAATATTTGAGCTAGAACTATTAAATTCTCATGTCAAGATATCTCTTTAACTACTTAATTGAATTCAATGAAATTTTCATTTTAATTCAACATATATTTACAAAAAAATTTCGTTGAATTCGATTAAATATGCCCTTGAAATGTTAAATTTAATTTTGTTAGGCGGAGTCGAAAGTAATTTCAGTTCCAGTGTTTACCTCTCAAAGACTGGAATCAACGGACAACTAAGACAAAAAGTTATGTATGTAATAGTTTGGTGTATTATATAGTGTGAGAGTACTATTTGTAGTGAATACTCGAAAGATGATTTTTAGAATTGTATGGAAGAACGTATATAGAACTATATCAGTTATGTAAAAATTAAAGTATATCTTTATACATTAATATAAAGAAATTGACGAAGATGACTAAATAAAGAGACCGAAACGCCATGTCTATCAGAACTGATGCTATTGACAGTTAGGTTCATTGTTACTCCTGCTCTTAAAAATTCTTTTTAATTCTTTTGATCATCATGCTTTCGACATCCTTAAACTTCTTTAACCATAGAATACTTTTCTTTATTTGTATTGCACATGCGAGCGGCTTCGCTGCACATTTCAGTTAATTAATAAATTATTTATAATATATTGGTCATGCAACGATTAATATCATGAAACTGTTCTGTCGGAATAAGTGATTGGGTTGACATGTCGCGCAGTGACACGATTCAGGAAACATTTAATAAGGCAGAATAATTTTGTGATATTTATCATCGCATGATCCAATATCGATGTTATCGTGCAATTTATGATCATGCTTTACAAGTTGTGATTGAGTTTTAAATGCGAGAATGTTGTACTTACGTAAAACGTACAAAAATAACAATAAGAAAAAAAATCTATGATCATAAGAGTTTGCACGATAGCATCAATTATTTATAAGATATTGGTCATACGAAGAAAGATAACAGGACATTTTTTTATCGGAATTAATGCCACACCATGCGCTACGCAACACACGGATGACATTAATTCCGATAAAAAAATTTTCGTATGACCAACATTGTTGTTATTGTTTATATTATATTAGCATGTGAATTTTTTGCCGAGAAATTTTGCATAAATGATGATGTCATTTTATGACAGAATATCAAGCCAAAAAAAAGTTACATGATTATATCCCATGAACAATAATATTAATTATTAAAGTAAACAATAAGATATCGGGATCTGCTGTGAACGCTGATTGGTCTTTTATTCGTAATTTAATTGGAAAATTGAAACATGTGTTTATTGTCATTGTGATGTATTAAATATCGCATAATGTTCATTAAATCTTTCTGTGGTTTGTTAAAAAAAAATTATAGTTTTATCATGCAATGCAAATCATAAACTTTATCACATTAGAAGAATACAGTATTAAAATCTTACAAGCCTATTAAATACAACTATTTTAATCGTTATTTGATCAGATAAACATTTTGTTTACATATCGTTATTGAAATGGATGTTCTTGAATTTCTTGAAATTATAAATTATGTAATTAAATTTCTTTAAGGCCTAAACGATTGCCTAAATTGGATAATATGTATTTCTCTACAAATTAAGAGAATTAATGTCAAAAATATGTTTGGGAATGTTTACCTTGTTACACTGAATACCTCAATTCTGCCATAATGACCTTTTAAGTTATTAATTAAAGTTGTTCAGAACTAAATTTTTTATATAGATTTATAAGCTAGATGGAGAGGTATACCGGTATGAGCTGCTGTCAATAAGAATTAAGCAGTTTGACTTTTTTTTAAAAAAAAATTTAATACATTAACTTCCACGAATCGTCTAAGAGTGCAGTGACGTGTTTAGGTGGATGGCCAACATTAACCTAATTTAGGCCGATGATGTTCAAATTTTTAATTTGACTGGAAATTAATTTTTTAAGAAAATTTGGAATATACACCTTTCTGGTAGGGTACAGAAAAAAGAATTTGGTAAATACGGTTCATCAAAGTGACCATGCCCAGATAAATCTTTTAGAGTCATATAAATTTTTAGAGGGTACACAAAAAAAATAATAATTACTGCAAATACAGCAATTATTATTTTTTATTTGTGCACTCTGCTCTAAAAATTTTATCTGGGCTCTAAAAGTTTTACTGGACACAGTCACGTTCTGTACCGTATATACCAGATACTCTTTTCTGTACCGTACCAGAAAGGTATACACTCGCAAATTTGACATGCTTCTGGTAACATTTGACCCGGAAAGATTTTTTAAATAAGCGTATTGATAGTTTCATTAGTAGAATTTTGCATAATTTTGTTCCGGCTGCTAGTGTTGCGCTATGAGAGTTACAAACTATAATATACGTAAGTTTCAGTAAATCAAATTCCATGTGTTTTGTATAAAATACCTGTTTTACAAGTTCACCTAGCATTAATGCATCATTTGATTGAATATACGATTCAAATTGTAACTCCCCAATCACCGAAAATTTTGATCTTCAAAAAGATTATATTGCTGCGCTTTTGAGAGCCAACCGTGTGATTTCAACTTTCACAGCACCAAATGACTTAATACAGTAATAACCAAAAGGAAGCTTAGATACTAAGCATTTTTTTTGACTACAGTGTGTACAACTTAGTCCCAACCAATAAAAATTTTTAGTGGCCAAATTCAGATTTTATTTTTTATATAGATGAAGAGGCCAATTTATAAATTTAGCTAATATTATATATAAAATGACCAAATTTGAATTTTTAATATATATAAAGTGGTCAAATTTAAGTTTTTAATATATATAAAATTAAAAATTAATTGTTTAAAGAGGCCAAATTTGCTTTTTTATATATATCAAAGATGGCCAAATTTTATGTTTAATTATAAAAATACTATAACTTCAACCTACTATAACTTTTTTATTAATAGATTTAAAAAAAAATTTAAGAATATGGAAGTGATTAGCTTGTTTTAATTTAACATTTTAAGATAGTATTTTTTGTTTACTACTTTTTTTGAAGAAGGATTAGCAATTTAAAATTTCATCAATTTTATTGGTCAGGACTAGGTTGTACACACTTTATTAATATCAAAATTAATTGATATATATTTTATAAAAATTAAAATTTACAAGTTTATGTTAATTGTACATTGAGAAAGTGTTAATTATGGGTTGTTGACTAAAAACTATTTAACAATACCACTATGTATCTAAACACTATCTAGCTGTCACTCAAGACTTTAAAACCTTCCAGGTCTCAAGGTTCAGTAGGTTTTTGATATGGCAAAATTAGAATTGATCGTTAGATCACTTAATGTTGTTAGATAATTTTGGTGAAATTCTAGTAATTGGATGGTTCATGATATCATGTGATCATGTAAGGACTTTTCAAGTAGATTAGCTAGTTACCAGGATTCAATTGTCAATTAATAAATAATTAATCAATAGTTTAATTAGTTGCTCTTTTATAAAAGGGAGTTGTGTTACTAATCAATATCTCTCTTTTCTACTATGCTACTAAACTAAAAAGATGAATATAACAAGATCACAGGGACAAGAGAACTATAATAGTGAATGATTTTACAAAGATGATAATATATTCTTTGAGGATAGTTATAATAAGTTCCCAATATACAAATAAGTGCAAATTTACATAAATTAAGAGGACTTCCAGAAATTAGCTGATTTGTGTTTACTACGAGCCTACCCAACCACCCATACCTGATACTCCAATTAGCCAATCAGATTTTACAATTATTAAAAAGTTAAATATAATATTAATAGTAAATGATTTTGATCTATTGGACCAGATTTAATAATTCAACTACCAAAATAATCCTCTCATTTAGAAGATCATTTTGGTAGTTAAATTATCAAATTAGGTCCAGTAGTGTTCTGCAAAAGATCTGGGTCTGTTTGTGGTCCAGTCTGGTCTGTTGTGGACTGAGTTCAGACCCATATCATATGATTTATCAGAATTGATATGGTTTCATACCCACATGAAGGTCTGTTCAGGTAATACCCAGTCTGGCCTATTAGAATAATACTGAATGCTAATTGGCTGGGATCATTTTTTTCAATTTTTGTTTATTTATTTATTTATTTATTTTTATTTATTGAGACAAACAAAGAATTCCAGTTTTATTTGTTCTTAAATAACAATACAAATCTTCTATAAATATAATTCAACAATAATGATAAAAAAACTAAAATAAAACTGCATTTAGATTTAGTATAACAGTGTATACACTGCACTATTTTCATATTTTAAAATGGCAAGTTACATCCCATTGCCTCTTAAGGCTTCAATTTTATTAAAAATAAGCATAAAGCCTTAAGTAGTTTGTTTCTAGTTGCATTTATTGATAAAAGTTCAAATTCGTACTTTCATTATTTTGCTGACTGAGTATTTATATTCTTTTTGAAATTTCACAGATCTGAACTGGACCCAGGCCTACGTAATACAGTTTTGGACCCTAACCTTAGATCTGATTCGATATTCAGATCAGGTATGGATCTTTAAAAATACCTGCCCAGTCTGAATTATATGGAACACTAAAGTCCAGTAGATCAAAAATTATTAATTATTAAATATTATTAATAATTTATAATTTTGGTTAAAAATAATTTTGCAACTTTGGCTAGAATTATAAAATTTTGGCTAGAATTACACCTAATACTTTAGCTGACCCACCCACCTACCCAGAAATCAGCTAATTTTTGGAAGCTCCTTTATTTAATGTACAAGTTAAAAAAAAAGCTAATTGAAATTTATTTAATAAGTGATACAAAAATAGATTACTAGAGGTGTGGCAACTTAGGGAAGTTGGTAAGTTGTCACCCCCAAGTGGCAGGTCTAGGGTTCAAATCCCACTGGCGACGCTTTGGAAAAATAGACCTGTGTTACGGTAACTGTTTCCTGTCGATCAGTTGGGTATATTACCTGTAGTCCTTGGTTACCATCTCGAATGGGAGCTTTCGGGCGAAGTTGTGTCCAGTGACACAGACAAATCCAAGAAACTGGGGAAATGGAAACCCATTTGGAAAGTCCCGAGTAAGGAGATAGCAACGATCTTTGACGGTGCTACCAGAACCGGAATATCGGAAACCGGAGCTGGAAAACTGAATGATATAACCTTCGGAGGAGAGGATCCACCAACCTGACTGCCGGAGTCATACTGGAGGAAAAGGGCCTATGTTCTGGAATTAGGTACCAGGAGAAGAAAAACCATAGTAGCACCTAATGCTGAGTAGATCAACCCTTCCGGGCCAACTGGTTTGGAAGTTTGGGGCACCCGGTGATGGACCGTTAGAAAAGTAATGGTGGGTACCAGGGTCAGTGTGAACCTTACAAGGGCAGAAGTAGGCAATGGTAGCAGTTAGGTACCCCCTGACTGCAAGTTGCTTGCCTCGGTGAGTGCGTAAGTTACCGAAGTGTAGGTAATACCTGTGTGGGACAGGGACTGCTCTACCAAGTTTACCCGCGAGGATAAATTAGTCCTAAGGGGATGTAGGTAGCATCCGGGACTGTCTTCGACTGACTAATGTATCGGAGGGCTGTACCGGTGATCACAAGTAGGATTGACATGCGAAGCGTTGGACCAGAGGGTTTAAATA
>QKWP01001126.1:71329-102057 GCA_003550325.1 Gigaspora rosea
AAAAAAAAAAAAAAAAAATAGATTACAAGGCTAACTATAGAATAGAATATAAAAGCTAAAAAAAATATAAAAAATAATCAAACTTTAGCTAGGTATATGTATTTAAGCTTCTATACAAGGCAAATTTAATTATAAATAGGAAATTAATTGTTGGCCAGTTTTAAACAGTTTTAAATTATTACTGGTATAAAATGAAATAAAATATTTAACTAATATTTGAAATTTAGCAAAAATTCTCTAAGAATAAAATTATTTGTTATCAGATTTTATTATAAAATAGTATAAACAAAATAAGACTGTAAGCTATCTATTATTATTTATATTATAAACATTTACTTATACTAATTTATCTTGTTATTGATTTAATTTATCATGCAAATAATGTGCATAATATGATATAATAATTTTTTTATTAGAAGTTTTACTTTTGCTAGAAGTTTTGCTCTGCTAGAATTATCCTATTTTGATATGTAGTAGTTTTGATAAGATAAAGAAACAATAACCAGAGTTAGTTCTTGCAAAATTAGATTCGTAGGAATATGTGTATAAAATAAGCATTTCAATCATATGGGTTTTGAGTAATTACATAATGTTGAGTTGGCATCTAAACATAGTTTGGCTAGAGCAGAGTGAAAGCCTTTTCTTATTTTTCTAAATTTGGCCAATACCTGGCTTCCACCCTTTATTATAATAAAACTTGATTTTAATCTATTCTATGTAAAAATTTAATTGATTTGTATTATAATAATAATAAAAATAAGCAAAGTAAATTGAATATTTATTTTAGTTGTAATTAGTGATAAAGCCTCCTGAACTATTAATAATTAATATATTATTAATTGATTAATTAAATTATTAACTAACAATAACTTAATGATATATAGTGCAGCTAATTATTACAGAAAGAACCCGAACATCTCTTATATAGGTCATAACTGAATTTTGGCCAATTTCGACTAATTTGCTAAAAACAACAAGACTATATTTACTTAAATAATATCTAATTCAGTAATCAGAATTGAATAAACTTTTTTTATTAGATGCGCCTTATTGAGTGCTTTATTTTAAAAAAAGTTTATTCAAATTGGACTACTAGATACCAAAATAATTGCCAAAAACTGTTTTTCTACTTCTCAAATTTTGGGGGTTTTTGCTAAAACGTGTAATATATAACCTTTGTACTATCTATCTGGGGTCCTTTACAGAATGTATAAAAAATGGAAAGTTGTATCTATATTTTTCTCAAAAATTGCTATAGACTAAACTTTTATTAAATACTTAGTAGTTTATTTAATTCTTTATATTGATATTATTAATGATGAACAAAGTTATTAACCATTAATAATATTATAACACATTATTAATTTTTTATTATTAATAAGATTCCATCACTATGCTAAATGTCAGAATTAATATATGTACAATACTATTGCAAATAGACTTTATCTTTATTTATTGTTTTATTTATTTATCAATATAGAATGTATAGAATTGTACATCAGAATGCTATTATATTTATTCAATTATCATTATTTATTGCTTTATTTATTTATCAATATAGAATGTATAGAATTGCATATCAGAATGCTATTATATTTATTCAATTTTCTATTTTTGAATTATATGATTAATGGCCCAAATTTTCTAAAACACCTTATGTATTCTCCATATTTTATTACAATAATGAGCTTCAATTTAAAAATACTTTTATATTTTTCTTATTTCAACAGAATTTTGATATGAGAATGATTTGCACTTATTTCTTTCAACACTAAACACAAAATATAAATAAATAAATGACCTGTGATTATCCTTTTTTGTATCAATTATACCAGCTTATGAAATGGCAAAAACCAAGAATCACATTATTTTTGGGAATATATACTAATAAATAAATGCTAATACCATACCATTTGCTAATATTACAGTTCATAATTTTCTGCTACTATAAGTGTCTTGTTACTGTAACCAATTTCAAAATAATCATTGTCAAGATGCCAAGTTGGATGAGATTGAATTTCTTTCTGTTTCCATTAAAAAAATTAATGCATAATAATAAATCAAACTAATATGCTTTAGGAATATGGCAGTTTGAACTCATAAATACTCTGCATCTACTCTGATTAGATTAAAACTTTTAAATACAAATATAAGCATTTTGATAAATAAGTTATTAGTTTGAACTTAATTAGTAAGCCATATACTCGAATCTAATATATTCCAGTTTATACAAGTAAAAGAATTATGATATAAATTAATTATTCTACAAGAAAATTTCTGCATTACATATGACACTTACATTATTTTGCTATAAATATTGATAATGAGCTTAATAGCATTTATTACATTTTGATCATGATATCACAGTAAATAAATAAATATCATAACTAGAAATTATAGCAAATATTAAAATATTTATCTAAATTATTTGTAAAGTTCTACTTGAATTTTTTGTTAATATAAGATCTGAATATTTGAATTAAAGATATAAATATTTTTTAAAAATTATATACTATATTATATTTCAATAAGACATATTATAGTTTTCTTGTTAGTAATATTCTTCATTAATGATTATGAATTTAAGTAAAAAAAGATAATCTCAGGAAATTTATTTCATTAATTGAAATACTAAAAATACTTAAACAACATTTAACTATATAGTTTTCATCCAAAATAACAACAAATTAAATTTTAGGTTAGTTCAGGTTTTAACTAGAATAATTAGTAGATAATTATTAAACATTTTTGATTAAAACTTGATTAATCTTTGAAATCAGGCTTTTAAAAATTTAGATATTACTGAAATATCAATAATTACTATATCTTGATTGTAACTTTATCAAAATACATATTTATAGTATACTATATATAATTGCATGTATATTTATATATACAACTTTAAAATGATTGTGTATTTTTTCTAGAATTTCAATTATTATGTTCCTTGAAAAAAATAAATATCCTGAAAATTATCTATTTTCACTTAAATAAAACAATACAAAATATATATATAATATTATTAATAAGGAGTATTATTCGGCATATAATATGTATATGTTATTGTCCACGAAGTGGGCAATAACCAAGAATCAATTTAGATCAGATGATCAGATAATGACAGAATGGCAACTGGCTGCAAAGCAGCCAGTATGCCATTCTGTCATTATTCGGTCATCTAATCTGGGATTAATTTTTGGTTATATCCATTTTATGATAATAACTGATTTGTTCCCAGGTTCTTATTATACTTTTATACTATTTCTTCAAAGTAAAGTTGCATATTTTATAAAGTTTAGCTTACTACAAACCACAAACCATCTTTCATTTTTTCTCTTTCTTTTCTCTCCCTCTTTTTTTTTTTTGGCCAGCGACTTTTACTCTTTGTAATTAATAATTCAAAAAATTCGTATATCATTAAAACATAAAAAATTGGATATATAATCAAAAAGAATTACGAAAACCAGAATTAGCCCAAATCTGAAATCTGGGCAATAATCGAAATAGTATAGAAGTATAAATAAGAACCAGGGAATAAACTACATTATATCTCAAATTACAATACTGGTAGTAGTAAAAGTTGTAAAACTCAATATAAAATTCCGAATAAATATTTAGTTAAAACTAGTTGGAGAAAGAAGAAGTTGTAATATACAGTAGAATGTCAAATTAAATATAATTCAGAAGTACTAGTCTTCAGAGTTAGATTTAATAAAAATTCTCAACAACTTGTTATAGAATCAAATGAGTTCTCATCTAAAGTTGCCAATGAATATTTATTAGTACAATTTCTTTAATAAAATTTTATATAATTTCATTTTACAAGAATTTACTATTTTAATATAGAAAAAAGGTTCTATTAATTGTACAAGAATTTTTGGGATCCATGTGTTTGGTCTCAATGCCATGGATATTGAACAAGAATATGAACATAAAAAAAAGGAAAAATACTATGTTCCCTTAAACTATTTAGTATGCTAAGCGAATCTATAAAAACAAAATGTTTTCATGCATTTTCCTGTACTAAGTAAAACCTTTGAAAATAAATCTTTCAAATTTTATAATCCAAATGTTCAGCCAATTTTGCCAGAAACTCATATTAATGTTCAAGACAAAAATTACTTAGTTAATTATTGTAAAAAAAAAGAAAGATCAGTGTATTAATAAGTTTGTAAAAGTTATTAATCAAAATTTAATTTCTTGAGATGCCTACTAGGATCTATTTGCACACACTTTTACCCAATTTTACCTTTTTTTGAAATATAATTTCTTTAAAAAAAAAAACAGGGTTCCATTTACTAAAAAAAAACAAAATTATATTTACTAAAAAAAAAAAGATAAAAAATTTATTAGGTCTTTTGATACATATTCTGCTATACATCATAAATATATATTCTATAAAATATAAAAAAAAAACTTAAAAAAAACTTCTATTTTATATTATTTTATTACAATTTTTGCATTTTTCAATATTTGCATTTTTTTAATTTTTGAATTTATTACCTGCCATGTTACTACTATCTGATCCAGGTTATAGCTCAGGTTAAATATTTGATTCAGATTTTTCATTAGCACATTTCAAATATTTATAAAAATTACCTCATTAGTATTCTTTTAAATATATCCTTTTTGCCTATTAGCTGTTTTCAAATATAACTTTTTTATTCAATATCTGCTTTTCAAATATAACTTTTTTTAAAAAACGGGCCTCCATTAGTAATTTTTTTAAATATGATCTCATATAGATTGTTTGGGGTTCTATGAGAGCATAATATTTTAGATACTAAAAAAAATAAATAAAGAAATAAATGAAAAGATTTTGATTTTATTTTAGACATTAAAAATGTTTTAATTACTGCAACTAATGAAATATCGCATATTGGTAATGAAGAAGTTGAAGAAAAAATATTAAAATATATTAAAAAAGCTAAAAATAGAAAAATCACAGATATTTTACTTTTCATTATTTCAGGTCTTGTAGAACAAAATGTTCTAAATATAAACAATCTAGGTATTTATATTTACATTTCAGGCAATGGGCATAAATTAGTAGAAAAATAAAACATGTTATGGTTACATGTACTATTTTAGATAATATTTTAAATATTCATAAAGCTAAATTTCACTATACAATAATTTTATATCCTGGCAATAAAAACTATGAAATACTACAAAAAGTAATAAAACCAATAATCAATGAATTAGATAATCTAGTAACAAATGGATTAGACTCTAGTAAAACATGAAAGATGATCATTCATATTTTAGTAGTGACTAGAAATTTTTAAGTATAATTTTGGGTTTTAATGCAGCAAATACAAATTACTTTTGCTCTTGGTGCGTGTGCTCAAAAAAGGAAATTGGTAACAAGGACAAGGTTTATGTGATAGAGAAAAATATAGAACCACTTCAAACTACAAACCCACTATCTTCTTATTCCAAAGCACCTCTTATTTATATGATTCTCTTGGAACATTATGTGTCTTATATAATGCTAAGGATTTGGAATTGCATGTGGTCATTAGTAATTTAAGAGCTTAAATTTAAAAATAGATATGATGATAATATTAAAGCAATCATTTATTTAGAAATGCAAAGAATTTCTATTAAATTTTATTTTTGGCAGAACTATGATATACAAAATTGGAATAATACTTCTTAATAGGAAACAATAAAGAAACTGTATTATATATTTTCAATTTTGAAATAATTTTTAATACGGAACAGAGCATGCAAATTAATTGTTGATAGAGAGACTTCTATGCACTTTATAGTGCTATGAAATACCAAATTTTGATCTAGGTCTTTTTTAATTTAAACAAAACGTTGGCTTAATCTATTTTTTATTCCTTTTCAAGACAAACCAAATACAAGAAATTTTAAAAGAAACTATATCGGCCAAAAATGTTACTCTGTATATATATATCTTAGTCTACTGCATATGTAAATTTATAGAATGTCATAGATAGTTTATTTTTGAAGCATTTTTCTGTGCTATAGTAGAGAAAAAGAATCATATTCAAGTTTTTACTTTTTTAGAAAACAGTGAAAGATAGTGGTAATAGTGCAGAAAGAAAATATAAAATTCTTTGTTATAAGAATTAGAGAATCCCGAAATCTATATAGATAGATCAGGTTAATTACAAAATTACCAAAAATAGAAAGATCTGTAGTAAAACTTCAAAATAAGCAAAAAATTACTATAAATAGAAAAGATCTGCATAAAAAATACCAAAAATAAACAAACTAAATATCTAACCTATCTATGTATATTTCGGAGTCCTAAAATTGGTCTATATATTTCACTCAAAATTCTACTACTACTTTAGTTTTTAGGCCTTAAAGTCTTTAAATTAAAAGTAATTAATAGATAGAATAATGTTTTTCATTGTATGATATTAGAATTAGCATTAGAAATATTTTGCTAAGGTGTATAGCATATTAGCAGAATACTAGCAAAGTATTGGTATTAAAAATATAAATAATGGGTATAAAGCATTTACTCTTTCAAAATCCATTGTTATAGTGAATATTTAGGTAAATGGTATTAGAGAATTATTTTTTTCTCTTTTTAAATAAAGGCAAATAAGAATTGTATGATATGGTAAAGCAATATTATCATAACGTATATATATGTGTTTTTTTTTTTTTTTTTTTTTTTTTGTTAGTTTACTATCTTAGACTATATTTGAATATTAAATTAATATAAAAAACTAATTATGCTTATAAACTAAATTGGTGTAAATGAAGAAAATTAATTAGTAAGCCAGCTCTTTGAATTCAGGTTTCTGCCTTGTCAATAAAGACTATATGGGGTGAGTTAGTAGAAAAGGGACAAATTTTTTTTAAGTAAAANGCCACGAGTTTACCCGATAGTCACCTGCCGTCTTTAACCAATCAATATCGTGAAATTTGATTGATCCCGGATCAGTCCGAAAATCAAAACAAATAATTAAACTCAAATATCTCAAAATAAAATATATGTAAAAATGGGCCCTTTTAATTGAAGACACTCCATATATGTGTTTTTAATTTTTAGAGAAATAATATTTTTTAGCAATATTTGTATATCTATTAGTAATAGTACAACAATCACTATATGGGGTGAGTTAGTAGAAAAGGGACAAATCATTTTTAGTAATATTTTTTTTAATTTTTAAACCAAAATATCTTGACAACTATTTAATCAATTTGCTAAAATTTTTTATTTTAATCTTGAAATGATATAGAATTAAAATAAAAAAAATTTTATTAAATTTATTAAGCTAGTTGTTAAAATATTTAAGCTTTAAGTCAAGAAAATTTTTACTTAGAAAAAATTTGTCCCTTTTCTACTGACTCACCCCATATGATAATGTATTTGCATTTTGCTTATAAATTCAAAGAAAATTGAAATCCAAAAAAATAAGTCTTGAATTCATTATTTTAAATTTACTAAGTCCTATGGTGCTAGCGGCTTTAAATCTCCATAAAAAATAGCTTTACAAAAAATATTACTCCTCTTTTAAAAATTTATAAAATGTAAAACTAATTCACAAGTTTTGTTTTTTTGTCCTAAAGTATAAAACTTGTGGTTTAGATTTCAATTTAAAGCTAAACTAGTAAAGCAGTAGCCTTTTAAAAATTGACAATTTATTAATAAATTGTAAAAATGTAAACATATATATTTTTAATTTAACCCAATCAGAATACAGTGTTATGGTCACATGATACCTCTTTTGTGGTGTCAAAAAAATTTTGGTCTCAAAAAAAAAAGTCCCTCCCTAAAAAAAAAAAGTCTCTCTCTAAAAAAAATAAAAAATAAAAATAAAAAAAAAGCACTATTACTATTTACTATTTAAAAAAATAAATAAATAAATAAAACTCTCTTTTTAAAAAATAAAATATTCTCTAGACAAAAAAGTTTTGTCACTTTTTAAAAAAAAAAAAAAAAAAAAAAAAAAAAATAAGCTGCGCATTTTGATTGGATACACTTATATCATATAACTATTTAGCAGAAGTAAACCAAATTATGTGATTGAAGGTTTAAAGCTACTAGCACCATATAACTTATAATCTAATTTGATAAGTATATTCTACTATATCAATCTATAATTCATCTTAAATTAATATTTGATTGTTATGGATTTTTTATTATTAGATCTAAAGATTTTTTAATTCGAACTGTTATTTAATTCTATTATTTTAGACTATAAAATTTCAATTTGAACTGTTATCTGATTTTATTATTTGTTTACAAGTTATATCATTTAAAAATCTAATTGATCTCTAAGAAGTAATATTCCTATTAAGACAGATCATTAATAATTAGTACTATAGTGAATTTAGATTCATTTTACTTTATATCTTTAGATTGTATACTAGTGTTCTAAATTTACTAAAAAATTATTAAAAAGTTAATTACAAAATCTGTTAAGATGAGCTCAATGCATTAACTGAATGCATTAGAGTAATAATATATATTATGTAATATTATTTTACTATACCCCTACCCCTCCCTCCTACTTAAAAAAAATTTGATTGGCTATAAAAACTTCTATATTTAATATAAGATATCAGAAACCCTTCTCCTCTCTAAAATATTACATAATATCTGTCACTACCCTTATGAAAGTGTAATTGGAATTAAATGGATAATTTATTTTTAAACTCTGCAATAACATGATATTATAAAGAGATATTTGAAAAATAACAATTCTATTTAACCTGTTCTTTTCTGCTTTTATATGTAAAAGTTTTAATTTTATTAAATATATATATTGTGTCTCAGAATAAAACTTGCATCAAATTGAATCTGACATATATTAGATGACTATCAATTGACTAGCATTAAATAATCAGCAACAACTGGTCTAAACTAACTTCTAACTTTACCGTAATTTTACCCTAACCCTAATTTAATTTAGGCTGATATCAATCTAATGCAAGGATCGATCTGAGGCACAACATATACTTGCTTTTACTTTGATCATTGCATAAATTTTTCTGTTTATTGAATAAAATGCATGCATATAAAATTGAATAGTATTATTTTAACAAGTCCATTTTTATTTTATTTTTTTCATTATTTGCAAATACCTAATCATTTTAATTGATGATCCAAATAAGATCAGCAGTATTACTATATTAAGACAATGGTAAATTTTGGAAATAAGTACAATATAAATTTTTATTATATGCTTAAATCTGGGTGTTGTACAATAAAAAGTTTTTTTTATTAAGTTAATAACCAAAGTCAAATAATTGAAAGTTGTAGAGCTTACTGAGATGCATCTAATGGTATTATATTATTCAAATTGGCCTAGTGAAGACAGAGATATCACTAAAAAACGATTGGCTGACTATATAAATTTTTATAGAAATTTTATATAGTCAGCCAATCATTTTTTAGTGATAACTTAGCCTTCACCAGGCCAATTTGAATAATATAATCGCATTAAATGCGTCTCAGTGAGCTCTAGAACTTTCAATTATTTGCCTTTGACTATTAACTTAATAAAAAAAATACTTTTCATTGTACGATTTTCAGATTCCAGTATATAGTAAATTTCATAGAAATTTGCCCCAAATTCTAATATAGAAATTCTGCAGATCATATCTGGATTAGTAATTAATTAAGTTATATCTTTAAACTAAAATTAAATTAAACAAATTGAATAGCATAGTTGAATACTATTCAATGCTATCATATGACTTCATAAATATATATGTCTATGAAATTATAAGATAATATTGAAGCTATTCAAATTTTTAGAAAGTGTTACACCTAAAGATCGTATATACATATCTCTAGAGTATTTTTGCAAAGACGATTACCGTATCGAGAGTAATATTACAAAGGTTTTTTTTCCTATAGCTTTTTAATAGTTATTTAATATCTTCAATAATCAAAAAAAAGCATTTGTCAACTAAAATAGTAGCTTAATGGTTCTAAATATTAATTAGACTATTACACCTAGACTCATTTGTTCTATTGTAGTCTAGCAATTCTTTACTAACCTTTTAAATTTTTTTGTTAAAGAAATAAAACAAATTTACAACCAAACTAAGCAACAATTTTACTTACTCAACAGATTAAAATTAAGTGGTAATCCACAGTTAAATAGTCAAAATTTTATAGTAAAAATCAGCAGAGTTTTACTAATTGGTTTATATAGAAGTTGAATGGCATATATTTCTGATCATAATAAAAAACCCTATAGTAAACAATCAATAAATACTCATATCATGTTATATACAAACATGATTTTAATAATTTAACTATCATTAGAAACAGAAAAGTTGGTTCTGAAATTATAAAAGGTTTGCTTAGTAAAAAAAATACTTTTATATGTAGAAAAGCCCTATTCGCACACTATAAAAATTTACTATTAAATTCTGCTATAATTTATTATAAAATATTGATCATTTTATACCCTTTATCTGCGATCTTTTCTTTATATATTATAGCTAATTGTTGAAATATAACATCACTACTGACCAGTAGTAATATTGATTTTTCATTGCTTATAGCAAGTTACTCCATAATATAAATGTAAATTAAAAGGCAAAAAGACTTGAGTATAGTTGTTTATTATAATTACGATTAACAGATAGCCTAAAAACTATATTTGCTCAATATTCTTAGTATAAGGCAGTATTTTTACTAAACTCTACTAAAAGGAAAATTAATAATACTACTAAAGCTTTTACTATTATAAATTCTTACTGAAAACAAAATTTAATACCAGAGTAAGAGATTTGCTATTTTGAATTGTTAGAAATCCAATAAAATTCCAAAAAAATTCTGCCAACATTAAAAAATAATTCTAGTTAATTTTGTTTGGATTTTGGCTCTGTTAGGATTCTTGTTGAAATTTTGATATAAAACATGATTGGGTATGATGTTCTATATTATATATATGCATGTGTAAATTACTTGGGTCTTTAGAAAAACATAGTGAAAAGTATTATGTGATCTGCTTACCAACTATACACTTTATAAAATTTTATTAGATGTCAACTAGTTGATGTACTCTGTAGATTATTTTATTGGATGTCAACTAGTTGATGCACCCTGTAGATCTTTTTTATTGGATGTTAACTAGTGGACGCACACTTTTAGGATGCATCAAAAATGATTATCATTTTAAAAATCCATAAATATGGTAGATATTTTTTATTTAGTTTTCTAATTTTTTGTTTTCTATAAATTAAATAGAAAATTATCCAAGAATATGTTACAAAGTTAATATAAGGGGTAAAAGAAACAACATTTTAGAGGGTGTGGCGCCTTAGAGAAGTGGTCAAGGTGTCACCCCCAAGCGGCAGGTTGATAGTTCGAATCCCACTGGCGACGTTTTGAAGTTAAATCTGCGTTCGGTGATTGTGGCTTATGAGCGGTTGGGCGCTAAACCTGTAACCTTGGTTCTACTATCTTGAATGGGAGCCTGTGGGCGCAATGATGTATGTGTTATATCGCAAACCCAGGGAACCGGAAAAAACCAACAAGAACCATTTGGCAAGACCCGAGTTAGAAGGTAGTGAAAATCAGTCCTACGGTATGCACCAGAGAAGGTGGATACTACAATCAGAACAAACCTAATAAGGGCAGGTAGCTTCAGTTATCAAATCCAGGCAATGGTACATGTATGGGACATGGAAGGTGTTCCGGTAGGCTCTTGTGTGAGGGTAAAGTAGCCCTTAGGTCGTGGATACCTAAAGGGTTGTGGCCCACAATATCTGCATTAAATGTAGTGCGTCGGGTAGTAATAGGAGGACCATGAACCAGAGGGTTTAAATAGACAATTCCCGTAGTTGGGTTGTAGGTATAGCAGCTAGTGTAGAACCTTCGGCCGGACTACTTAAATTAGGCACCAAAAGTGCACCTATAGCTAGTTGTATCCTCATTCATATAACAAATATTACGTCACTATAACTTATAATAAAATCTTGGCCATAGCACATGGCCTCTAAACTTAAAAAAAACAACATTTTAAATAAATTAATTAATATAAAAAAATTAAGCAAAATTATTCTCCTCAAGAACAATAGAAAATATTCTAGGATTCATGTCCTATAGTTAGTTATTAAGCTTCTATTTTTTATAGACAAAGTTAATAGTTTGAGTTTGGTTAGAGGTAAATAATCTATAACTAAAAATTGGAGCCTATAATTAGATACAAAACTTTATAGTAAAGACTATGTAAAGGTACATATTTGAACCAAGAAATTTCTAGAAGAAAACTAATATACAAAGAGTAGGCACTACTATAGTTAGAAATATGAAGAATTCTATCGATGTTTGTGGCCTTGCCAATTATGAAATTACCTCTAGTACAAAAAAACCCAATCTCAGTATAAGTAGGATCTATATCCATTATAGTAGAAATTACTTTAAGCACCTAATCCAAATAAATAAAATATGTTTAGTGTTACAAAGTAATATTGAAAATTAGAGACTTTAAATAGGAAACCCACAGTTGGGTTTTAGGTATAGCAATTAGTAGGTAACCTGTAGGTGGAGCCTTTAAGAGAGCATCCATAAATAACGTTATGTACCCCCTCATGGTAGAGCTTGACCTCCTTTACTATATAGAAAAATTTTCAAAATCCGTATATTTATATATAAAATTTTACAAAAACTTGAATATATTGTGATACAGTGATCCGGTTTAAATGGTTTAGGTACCATTCGATTTGTTTCAGTGAGACGAATCCAATGATACTAAAATCATTTTATTTGGATCACTGGATCAATAGTTATTCACAAAAAACTATAAATTTTATAGTAATTTATAAGAAAACATAATAACCAATAGTATTTGACCAATAGATTTTGATCCAGTATCCAAATAAAATGAAATTGGTACTATTCAACTCCTCCCACTGAGCTGAATTGAATAGTATCAAAATCATTAAATTTGGACCACTAGTTCAATTTGTAGACAACTTTTTTTAAAAACTATGTTATATTTTTTTGACCCCTCTACTTATTGAGAAAACATTATCATTCATCCAACCCCTCTTGTATAACATTATTTATAGATGCCTCCTAAATAAACAATAACTAAAATTGTATGTGTAGCTAAATGTAACTTTGTTGATATATAAAATGTAATACCCTCTATTTAATATAGATTGTATACTTAATAAAAACTATGAGAACAAAGAAGTCTCTCTATAAACTATAAAAAATAGAAAATGTTCTTAGAGAGTATCCATAAATAGCATTATACAAGAGAGAGGTTGGATGAATGATAACATTTTTCTCAATAAGTAGGGTGTCAAAAAAATATTACATAATTTTTTTAAAAAAATTGTCTAAAATTGAACCAGTGGTCCAAATTTAATGATTTTGGTGCTATTCGATTTAGCATGGTGAGAGGAGTCAAATGGTACTAATTTCATTTTATTTAGATTACTAGATCAAAAGCTATTGGCCAAATACTATTGGTTATTATGTTTTCTTATAAAATTACTATAAAATCAATAGTTTTCTGTAAATAAATATTGATCCAGGATCCAAATGAAATGATTTTGGTATCATTGGATTTGTCTCACTGAGTCAAATCGAATGGTACCTAAATTATCTAAATTGGATCACTGTGTCACAATATATTCGAGTTTTTGTAAAATATTATATAAAAATACAGATTTTGAAAAATTTTTTTATATAGTAGGGGGGTCAAGTGCTACTATAAGGGGGTACATAATGTTATTTATAGATGCTCCTTATTAATATAACAAATATCATAAATATTCAATAAATCCTGCCAAAGTAGACAGCCATTAAAAAAAAATAATAAATACAATTGGTTTAAATAAAAAAAATTATATTTATAATACCATATTATATAACACTCTACATTAAACCACTTTTAAAATTTTTAAATATCTCAAGATTTTACTAGAATAAACCCTATTGTACTACTAACAAAAAATGTTTTTTTTTTGAATTTTACTTTAAATTTTGATTTTAATCTAATTCAAACTCTAACTCTAACTCTAACTATAATTATAATCTAGTTTGTATTATAGGGTATTATGTATAATATAGTGTTATAAATATAATATGGTCCAGTACAAAAAGATTTGTATACCAAATTTAAAACAATTTTTTCTATAGTTAAAAATTAATAAATTATTAATAATATATATAAATTTTTTATATTTAATAGGATATCTTTGAAATTAATTATTTATATTATTTTTATAATTATATTATTGCAATATTTTAATTATTAATAATATAAAACTTTTATTTTTAAAAATAAAAAAAATTTTTTTTAAAAAAATTATATATTAGCTATTTTTAGGTTAAATATGCAGTATAACAAGCTTGTATTATGCTTATGCATTAGTGTAAATATAATAAATATACTATATAAATTTTATTAAATTTGAATTACAAGTTATAAAGAAATTAAGCTTCAAAGTCATTTAATTTAGCTTAAAAAATGTATTAAAAATATTATAATTTAACTTAAAATCTATATACTAAATTAAGTTTAAACTTTTTTTTTATTTAAAAAATATAATTTAAAAGAACTTATTATTTTGTTTTTAATTTATAATTTTGAAAAAAATTATATGCATTATTTTTTAAGAAATTTAATTTTAAAATTTAATATATTTTTATAGTATTTTATATATTTTACTATATATGTTTTAAAAGTTTTTTATTGTAGTGAAAAATTTTACTAAAAAAATAATAAAACTTATATTAAGAAGCTAGCATTTTTTTAAACCAAAGAACAACTTTATTTAAGGACCCAATATCAATTGTGATAGTAAAATTTTGTGCAAATGATAATTTTTCATTTGATAGCTTTATATAAATTATATAAATTTTAGTATTTAGTATTGAAACAAGTTGCTATTAATAAATTTTTTTTATTTTATTTTAGTTATAAAATAATTAAATCAAAGTTATTTTTTTCTTTTTTATAATCTAAAAAATTATATTTTTAAAAAAATTTTTAAGTTTATATATAAAAAAATTTTTATTAAATAGGGTATTTTGATGAAGTTAAAGTTGTTAAAATAAAAACTTTTTTTATTTCATTATAAAAAAAAATCTATTTGTTTGTTTAAAATCAGTATATAATATTAAGTAAATTTTTTATAAAAATAGCAATATGGAAAACTATTTTGAACTATAATAACTTACTTAATACATTGTATCATAAAGTCAAAATTTATGAGGGTCGGTATTCATAAACCTTGCTTAAATTTGAGTATTTCTATTGGAATTTTAATGAATAATTCATAAAATATTAAAAACTTCCTTAATAATTTATTGCATAAATATTTTTTAATTTTTATTGAAAACAAATATACTTCAGCATTAATTTATTTTGTTCCATAAAATCATAAAGGCTTTCTTATTAGCCTTTCATTTTAATCTTTACAACAAAATCATATTAAATTATATAGTAATTTGTCGGCAAAAAATTTAAAGCCAGTTCATATATGATTTTTGTGATCATGCTAGATTTGTTCTGGACACCCTACTACTAGCGTTCCAAATCATTAGTTGAAAAACCAACTAGTTGGCAACTTTTCAACTAATCGATTTAAAAAAAAATTTTAAACAACTATTCGATTTATTTTCAACTAGTTCGATTACAATCAACTGTTAGTTATCAACTAGTTATCAACTTACTATAATCTATATTAATCAACTTAACAACTATTATTATTAATCGTAATGATATAATAGAAATCGCGACCATTGATTGATAACTAATTATACTTTTCGGTTTGAGATGTATCTGGTGAGCAATTTTTTATTTCAACTTTGTCAGTTTTCAATGCGTTTATACCAACTGGGTATCCTCCAAAGTATAAAGACATTATTCTTCATGATTCGGACGTAACAGATTAATAATAATAATAATAATAAACATAGTTCATATTTGTTAATGATATTAATAATTTTAAGTGGTTCTTTTAGTGTCACATGTTTTGAATCGTTTTATAGATTATATTTGAATCGACCTTTTTTTTTTTAAAATCACTACTGGATATTAGACCTACCATTAAATAATAGCTAGGTTTAACTATTTTTAATCAAGGTTACATATATAATCTATTATAGTAGAGCTTTTGGATCCATTATCTGTTTTCATATTAAATTTAATGGATATCTGGCAGATTTTATTATTAAATTTAGTATATAAATCCAAGTCCTATATGGTGGATATAATATTCTGAGAAATACAGTATAGGTGAACAATCTATATCTTTTCAAATTTCCCATTACTGTACATAATAAGTGAGATGTAAAATAGTATCGAATGAAGATGACAGTTATTTGAGTGTACGTGAAAATTAAATCAAGCAACCATTCTAACAGCTCTTTATGATTAGTGTAAATAATCATTCTAAAAGTTCATTATGATTAGCGTTAAAATAATCATTCTAACAACTTTTGATGATTAGTGTTAAATAATTATTCTAATAATTTTTTATGATTAATATTAAAAAAAAAATAATCATTCTAACAGCTCTTTATAGTTACTGATAAATAACTATTCTAAAAACTCTTTATGCCCTATAAGAAAAGTAGTACGGGTTGAGATACGGGTTGGTATCGGGAATGCTCGAAATGACACAGATCTTGTGGCATGTACAGGAACGTTTTACGGAATGGCACGGTAAAAATGGCACGGGCATTGTGGCAAAGGGTGGCACGTAAAATCACGTCATATGAAATGGCACGTTCAGATGACACGTATCTGTATGTTACACACGTGTTGGCTCATTTCATGAAGTGCGAAAGATTAGTAAAGGATTTTTTTTTGAAAAAAGAGCGATATCCCATGATTTCACTAATGAAGCTTCCCTGTATGTAGAGATGTGATCCGTTATCCGTTTTCATCCGTTTTTATATTAAAAATCCACGGATATCCGCGGATTTTAATATGAAAACGGATGGAAACGGATAATGGATCACATCTCTACCTGTATGTCTTAACAAAAAATTCCTTACAAAATTTTGCTTCATATGCAGTTGGCTTATTCATCTTGTATTGATTACTTATGTAAATTTATGTTTTAATAGTTAATCCACATCGTTATCGCGGTGGCACGTGAATTTACGTTCATTACCCGTGCCAAATCCCGTGCTGATTCGACTAGTAAACTGCTGCAAAACCTGAGCCATTTACGGTCCAATTGGCACAGGCACACGGTCTCGCATGGTCCACCGAATCCGAACCAACTCGGGCCATACCCATACAAATCCGGACCTTGACCCGTGCCAAAATGACCTGTGACTATCCGATTCCATCCTGTGCCTATACGGTACATTTTCTTATAGGGATGGTTATGTTAAATAATCATCCTACCGGCTCTTTATTGTTGCATTTATAAAACCAGTCTAACAAGCTCTTTCGGATAAGCATTTAGGTTTGGATTAAGATGGTTGAGATATGGCTCATGATTTGTAAGACATTTGATCAACTTTTCATCAACAAAAGGTGATGCTTAATTGATAAGTATCGCTATAAATATATATTTCAAAATTCTTCGTACGAAGTTTAATATACTATATAATAATATCTTATAATTTATAATATAAAAAATTGAAAAGTACATGTATATAATAGGGATTAGTTAATGGCAGAGATTGTCATTTTTATAACTTTAAGAATTATAGCTTTAAGAATTATTAAATCAAGTCCATGTCTGTATGCGTACGTTCATTTAAAATGTATATGTACTTAAAACTAACAAATTAACGATTAAATTTTTATTCATATTATACTACAAAAATTTTGATGATAATATAAGTTACATTATTTAAATTAAAACCTAATACATAAGGCTCCAGCCCTATGAAAAGCCGCCTGTTTATAACTAAGTTATTTAATTGCCTATGTCTATAAATATGAAAGCGATACTACATCTGCTTAATGGATTACCACGAAGTCTTAATAATTTTGTGAAAATGCATTATTTGATTTAATTTCTAATGCTTTGCTAAATCTGTAAGTTATCATTACTATAATTTTAAATATGAAATATTTTTTGTAATATCAACTATATGATACAACTTAAAACTAAACAATTTAAACAATAAACAACTAATCGATTATTTAATCACGTGATATCCGTAATCGATTAGTTACAATTATAGTTGGCAACTAATCGAATAGAAAAATTTTATCAACACCCACCAAAAAAAACAGCGGGCTTTACTTGATTGGATGATCGACACAAAATGGTACACAATATGTTCCACATAGTGACGTAACGTTTTGCAGTGGGGCAACCGCAGAGACGAATTGGCAAAACTCGATATCAAAAAAAAAAAGCGAAAGAATACCTTCTGGTCTAATGAACTATCAAAATAATTCAGTTAGTCTACAAAGTAATTCAGATAGATGAGAGGTATATTTGAACGTTTAAATTTAGCCCATAGGTATAATAATTAATCAAACTCAACAATTTAAGCCGTCTTTTATTCATGAAAACTTATTTTTGTAATTTAAATAATAAAAAACCTGACTAGAATATAGGCTAATAATATGAAACTGGGCGCTATAAAGCTAATAGATTTCATGAGAAGAGTTAAAGAAAAGTTCTGTAATAATAATGTAATCTTGTAACGATTATTAAATACTATAGAATTAATTAGTTTTGATATTAGAGCGAGAAGTATAAGTTATTTTTGGTAATTTATTAAGGTTATAGGATAGATTTAACTGTTTATTTTTTTATTTTTTATGTATTGTTTCTTTCTTTCTTTGATTTATAATATGTTAAAATTTTTTTAATAAAATTTTAGTTTATTAGAATTTTGTCTGGTTTTGTCTAGATTTGTTTGTGATAAGATTAATAATTTTAGGTTTAAATTGACAAAATTTCATGGTAAAGACTTTTGCTAGTATTAACTTAATTACGAATATAAATTATTTTTTTTTTTTACATATCTGATATTAATTTTTTTTATTCGTAATTCAATATTTTCTTTTTTTTTAATAATTTTTGATTAAACCAATATAATATCACGAGATGATCTACAAAAATTGGCCAATCACTAATGAAAGCCCGCTATGTTTTTTTCTAACAAAATTTTCGATCACTACGCACGTAATAAACGAATGATAGTAAATTTAATATATACGCATTAATTCATAGATACTAATTGCATAAAATAGATTATTAAGTTTTACAAGTGTCAAAAATTCATAAAGTTACAGATAGTTGTAAATTTTGGGATTACAATTGTGATGGTTATGGTTTGTGACCAAAATTTGTTTTATAGATCTGAATTGCTATTCAAATTATGAAATTAATAAGGTTTTACGTGACAAATATTGACAAAAATATTGAAAATATTGTTACTATCATTATTTCAATAAAATCATTATTTCAATAAAAATTCATATCTATATGTTAATATATCAGATATCATTGTTTCACAAGACAAATATACTATTTTGTCATGTATAATAAAACATCATGCATATATTGTACATATACAGCGTTGTCATATGGTTGTCTTTGTCCAACTATTGGTCAAATTTGGGCATTTTCGGCCAAATATTTACATGGCAAAAGCTGTATAGTAATATATAGTAAGTAATACCGTGTGTTTGTACCTGTTATTATGTAAGTTGAGAACTTTTTAGTAGAAGTTACGCTAGCTATTGGTCAATTTGCTTGTCAAAGACAAAGAAAAAATATCGAAAAATTCTATTTGTGCAATCGAAACGGGTAATATAGAAACCAATTGATATCTTAAAATTTTGATTATTAAACCACTTTTTGACTTCTAACAAAAAAAAACTCCTTGAAAAATTTTGGTATAAACTTATGTTTCGCCCCACCCTTACCTTAACTAACTATAAGCAAGAGTTTAATTTTTTCGTTTATAAAACAAATTGTTTGATTGTCATGTATGTACACCATTGCACTACGGGTAAACTAATAAATTTCCTTTCCGATATTGCATACGATCTACGTGTAAGTACGTACTCACTTTTTTTTATTAATTTTAGTTTTTTTATTAATTATTTTAATTTTTATTTATTATCTGTTATTAATTATTTTAATTTTTATTTATTATCTGTTATTAATTTTAACTTTATTTCTGGCAATTTCTATTTGTAGAAGAGATGTATATACACGGGTAATATAGAAACTAATTGACATCTTAAAAAATTTTGATAATTACCTATTGGCTTTTAACAAAAAAAAAAAAATTTACTTGAGAAAATTTTGGTATAAACTATGCTTTGCCCCAATTCATAACTATAAGCAAAGATTTAATTTTTTCGTTTATAAAAATTGTTTGCTTGGCATGTTACAATGTTATACAAATTCGTAATTCAATAAATTATATCCGTGTATGTATACTACGGGTAAACTGATAATTTCCTTTATTTATTAATTATTATAATTAGTTTTAGTTTTATTATTATTACGTATTATTATTATTATTATTAATTTTTTCTCTTTTTTTTTTTAAACCGTCTGAGCTGATTTTTTTTTTTTTTTTTTTTTTTTTTTTTATTCTTTTTTTTTTTTTTTTTTTTTTTTTTTTTTAGTCATTGAAAATGATAAAATCCGATCAAAGATTCCTTAAGTTATAATTTTTTTTTGCTAGATATTAGCCAGTCAATTGACGTATGCTACACAAGAAAGTACCCTAACTTTAAACAATTAAATAATGAATTCGCGTTTAATCGATTACTTCATCATTTGTCCGATTATTTTTTTTTCATTAATTAAATCAGCAATTAATCTTGTGTACACTTTGTCATACGATCTCGATATGCGATATATCTTTCGATTAAAAAAATTTAACCGTAACCAATCGGGAAATACCCTTTAAACCCCGGATACAAACAAAGTTAGTCGATATTTTAATAATGTTTCGTCGAACTTTGAAATTTACATATTTAAAAAGATAATCCAATATGAATTACATAAAATAACTATTTAAATGGGTTAGTTTTCTTCCAAATTAAGGGAGAAAAACTGAAACTATGGATTCAGAAAGTACACCTTCTGAATTCAAATTTCATGATGGAAGAAGGTATCATAATGTAGAAAGTTCCGTATATCCTATGCCAAATGATGAAAATGAGCAAGATAGATTACATTTTCAACATTTTTTAATGAGATATCTTATGCAAAACAACTTTTCTGCACCCATTAATCATATTTTGACTACACCGGGTGCTAAAATTCTCGACGTAGGGTATGTAATGATTATGATAGTCAAATATTTCCAATTGATGAACTTCAATACGGTATAAAGAAATAACATACATATGTGTATAAAGAAGTTCATCTTTAGTTCTTATATTTAAACTAGCCTTAATAAATTTAGTTCTGACAATTTTTTAAAAAAAAATCTGGTACACGTATTAATAACTTTATATAGATGTTATATATTGTATAGATGTTATATTGTAATTAGTATTATTAATTAAATGGCTATATATTATTGTATATTATTTCAAAATTTATATTTGCCATATTATTTTATTAAAAATATTTTGCGCTAACATCAAATTCATATCATGGTAATTTTAGATGTGGTGCAGGGTCGTGGTCATTTGATATGGCGACCACGTATGTATGTTCTTACATAACATGATCTTTTATTCTTTAATTCTTATTACAAATTATTAATAATTATAATATTTATTATAGATATCCAAATATTGAAATTTATGGATTAGATATATCTCCACTACAACCAACGAAAACAAAACCTAAAAATTTTACATTTGTTAAATCAAATATTTTGGAAGGAATACCATTCGAAGATAATACTTTTTGATTTTATATATCAACGATTTATGTCTTATGCATATACCAAAGATGAATGGTCAGGTGCAATAAATGAGCTTGTTAGAGTTTTAAAACCAGGTGGATTTTTAGAGGTATACTTATTTAAAATTTTATTATTATTATTATTATTATTAAGTTTATTAATAATAAAATAGTAAATAATTATTATAATTTTCTTTTTCAATAAAGTTAATGGAACCTTCTCCCAGTCTTTTTGATCTTGGTCCAATTGCTAAACGTATTTGGGAAGTTCGTATGTACTTTAATCTTGTTTAATATCTTTACAGTATTTCTTCTACTTAATGTTAATGTTTCTATTTATTAAAATATTATAAAGAATCGTCGCTCGTGATACAACGAGGCGTAGATCTGGATGTATATCAAAGATTAGATGAATATTTACAAAATCAAGGTTTTCACTCTTGATATATTTCCTTCCTTGAGGTAGAAAATAATTTATTAATGATTATTATATATTTTTTTAAATTAAGGTCATTTAGAAAATGTTCAAAAAGTAATAAAAGAAATCCGTCATGGTGTAAAATCTAACGATATTCAATTTAATAAAGTGGTAATGTATTAATAAAATTTTACATTTTGTTTCACTTTTTATGAAATTATTTTTTTTTAAAAAAAAATAAAACTTTTTATCTTTATATGAAATAAACAGGGTATCAATAATGTAGTTTCTATAATGGCTGGTATGAAAGCCCACACAACAAAAATATTGCAAGTTTCTGATGATGAATTTGATGAATTACTTAAAGCAGCAGAAAAAGAATTATATGAATCCGATTTTTATTATTATTTGGTTCGTGTTTACGCAAGCAAAAATTGTATTCAATGAAAATAGAACCTAATAATAAAAGTCTAAGAGTAATTGAATATCAAAATAATTTTTAAGTTGCAAAAATTAATTCATGACATTTATTATTGAGCCATGCAAAGTTAATTTTTCGTTTTGCATAACCAGCCGACCCAATTTCCAAAAAAAAAAATAATTTTTTTTTTTTAAATTCCTATTGTGCCAATTATTCCATTTTTGGCATTTAATTTTTTTCTCCGGTGTCACCCGATGATGACTTTAATTTTCCGGAATACCCGATAGATCCGAAAAAAAAAAAAACAATCCAAAATTTTCTGATTCCATACTTTGCGTGGCCTTATATGTGAACAAGAGCTTATTAATTTATAGTAGATTAAAAAGAAATCCGACCTGCAGACTGGAATTCTGGAACATAATGTTAATGCAAACCGAAAAATTAACTTTGTGTGGCCTTATTTATTTTTATTAAATGTAAAAATATTTTTCTAGTTAGTTACATTTTAGTAATAGTGATACTGTATAGTAAATAGTAGAATTATTGTTTTTAAAGCTCACTTGGCTTTTGACTAGCAGTAATCTTCTCTTTATTCCAAATAAAAAATTTTTCATATAATAATATACTGTTGAACCTTTCAAAAACAGATAAAAACCGATCTTGTCAAAATCGATAACCTGTCAAATCTGATAAAAAAAAATTAATTTATCAAGTCCGTTTCTATTATATTAATCAATCTGCCCACCATTAGAGCTGTTCATCGATCCGGACCGAACCGGACCGACGGTCCTTCGGTCCGTCCAGGGACTGGGCCGGTCCGGTCCTTTTTAGGACGGATCGAAAGGATATCAAATAAACTAAATATTGTCTTTTTGAAACAACTATAAAATTACAAAACCCCTTGGTTTGTTAAACAAGGTTAAACCACGTATAATATATAATGAGAACGGGTTATTGTTAACGTTATTAATAAAATAGAGAAATTTATTAATGATAGCAATGGAATGATCAGTTGATTTACGATTTGCACTTTATTTGTGCGAAGTAACGCTTATGGGAATTATTTTGAAACACGAATTTGAAATAAGCTAATGATTAATTTAGCCGAGGATTTTTTTAATGATAAAAATTAACTACAGTATTAGCTTATCGAATATTAAGTGGTAGTTAAAAGTGACATAATATCTTTTTAACTAATTTTAACTATAATGTTCATATTTATAAAGTTAATTAAAGATGTTATTTTTGCTATATTAATATACTATATTATTTTCTAATCAATAATTTATGTATGACAAAAAATTATCAAACGTATTAATTAATAAATAACTTTATATCATATAAACAAATATTATAAATTTGAAAAGCTTATTTTAAAATTATTGGAATTCTTTATATAATAAACTTAATTTCATCGTTATAGCAAAAAAAAAAAAAAAGAAGTATTATATTGATCGTCGGTCCATCCGATCTAGCTCTGTTCGGTCCCAGTCCAATTTTTTTAAAAGATTGGCAGTCTTTTAACCAGGATTGACCGGACGGCCCGATTAACAGCCCTAGTGGCCCATCATGTATATCAGTTTTGAGAAGTTAAATAGTAGTTGCCTCTCAATACTGATACAAAATCTATATACCATGCATATCGGTTCTAGTGTATGTTAGTTCCCTTTTTTACACAGACCGATTATACCCGTTATACCCGTTATACCCTTTATATCCGTTATACCCGTTATATCCGTTATATCCGTTCCGTTATACGTATGTACAGTAAAGTACGTGCGTACCAATTTTACAGGTTATAAATCTACTGCCGCATTGTTGATTATTCAATTTTCCATCGTTACATTGTGTATATATTTAGAAAGATTTATAAAATGAACTAGATTAAAGAGGCATACAGTAATGTAGTACGGTACAGAAATTTGGTGGACATGTGGAAATCATGATAGTATTACGTAACGTTTCACTAACAAAAAATTTCCGTAAAAGTTCAAAATAATCCATAACCCAAAAAAGAACTTTATTTAGATTAGTATAGTACGTACTAGTTCGCTGATATGTTATGAACTTGTATTAATTCTCATATTTTGTATTCTGAATATTATAGATGTAAAATATTAATATATGTAATTTTTGAGTTAAATAGTAGGTCGATAATATGTGTGGGTATATGATGAATCTAAGGGTCATGTCATTTCTTTAATAAAAGTAGCATTGATTAAAAATATGCTTGAACTACATTTTTAAAATATAATAAATGAAGAATAAAAGATAGCTTCGCTAATAATTTTCCATTTTGATCTTTGAAAATTAGCCAATCATATCAGATATAAATTTTCAAATAAATATATATATATATATATCATATTTTTTAATAACAGTATTCCCTCCTATAATCCGTGGTTCTAACCATGTTTGTCCATAAATGTTACACATTTGTACCATTAAATGATAGGCTTACCAAATCATGTATGTACAAGTGTTTACAAAAAAAAAATAAGGAGATATAATAAAAATAAAAGTTCTTATAAGGAATTGGATAGTTTTAATGATTGTCATTTACGGAAGTGGCAAAGGTCTTTTGACGGTTAAGGTTGTGACCAGACCTTGGCAAAAACTTTATGCGGATAAATCAAAGATTTGTGAAAATGATCAAAATGATACCACATGAAGTAAACCTAGTTACATCGGATAAAATTTTATACAGTAACCTGATTATAATGATTTGGTAATTTGTGAAATTCATAAGGTTTTAAGTGTAACATATATTGTTACTATCATTATTCCAATAAAAAAAAATAATGTCATACATATTAATGAAACTTGGTTTCACAATTTAATCTGTAATTTTATATTCTATTTTTGGTATCATGTAATAATAAACTTCAAAATATCAAATATTTGTTACATATGTACTTACCTACGTCGTTACTTTGTTGTTTGATCAACAATTGGTCATGACATATAGCCAAGCCAATGCCAATATTTATTTTTAAAAAATCATTTATTAGCTGTTAGGCTGAAATGACCAAATATTTATGTAGTAAAACTAACTTATGTTTATTTCTAATACATATTATATTAATATGTACGTTGAGAACTTTGGCCGAAATTATCTAGTTATTGGCCAGTTCGTTGATTAAAAAACAAAGAAAAAAATTTGTTTGTGGCAAAAAAGATTGTCAAAATTGCATATGATCACGTGAATTCTTTTTTTTATTTAATTTTTTTTTTTTTTTTTTTTTTTTTTTTTTTTTTTTTTTTTTTTTTTTTTTTTTTTTTTTTGTAATTTAATATATTTAATATTACCTCATTAAAACTTTTACGTTCTTTACATTCTTAACAGTTAATTAAACAATCCTAAACATAAAATTATCCGAAATAATTATTTAAAAATGGGTTGCCTTTCTTCTAAATCAAATGGTGAAATTGAATCTATAAATTTAGAAAATGCACAAGCTGAATTCAGATTTCGTGACGGAAGAAGGTTTCATAATGTAGAAGGTGCCGTATACCCTATGCCAAACGATGAAGATGAACAAGATAGATTACATTTTCAACATTTTTTAATGAGATATCTTATGCAAAGTAATTTTTCTGCTCCAATAAATCATATTTTGACTACACCGGGTGCAAAAATTCTCGACATAGGGTATGTAATGATTATTTTAACTAACTAAAATATAATATTTAGAAAATATGTAATGAATGAACCTCAATATAAAGAATAAAGAAATAATGATCAAATATGTATAAAGAAATTCATATTTGGTAAATTAGTTCGTTAATAAATTTAGATCTATCAATTTTTTATATTGAGATTATATTGTAATTATTATTATTATTAATTAAATGACTATATATTATTGAAAATTTATATTTGCCAATTACTTAATTAAAATATTTTTTCACTAACATCACTATCACATTCATCGTATCTTGGTAATTTTTAGGTGCGGTGCAGGTTCATGGTCATTTGATATGGCGACCACGTATGTACTGTATAATTTTACATAAAATGTGTTGTTTTTTCTCATTTCTTTAATTCTTATTACAAATTATTAATAATGATTAAATAATTATAATATTTATTATAGATATCCAAATATTGAAGTTTATGGATTAGATATATCTCCACTACAACCTACGCATATAAAACCTAAAAATTTCACATTCATTAAAGCAAATGTCTTAGAAGGAATACCATCCAAAGATAATACTTTTGATTTTGTATATCAACGATTTATGTCTTATGCATATACCAAAGATGAATGGTTAGATGCAATAAATGAGCTTGTTAGAGTTTTAAAACCAGGTGGATTTTTAGAGGTACCGTATACTTTATTTAAAATTTATTATTACTATTATTATTATTATTATTATTAAGTTTATAAATAAAATAGTAAATAATTATTATAACTTTCTTTTTCAATAAAGTTAATGGAACCTTCTCCTAGTCTTTTTGATCTTGGTCCAATTTCTAAACGAATTTGGGGAGCTCGTATGTGTTTTAAAAACTTTTTTTAATATCTTTATAAAATTCTTCTACTTATGTTAATTTTTTTATTTATTAAATTAATTTTATTATAAAAGAATCATCACTCGTAATACAACGAGGCGTTGACCTGGATGTATATCAAATATTAGATGAATATCTAGCAAATCAAGGTTTTCATTACTCTTTATATAATTCCTTATCTGTTATGATAGATAAAATTATCAAAAATAATTTATTAACATTTTATTTATTATATATTTTCTTAAGGTCATTTAGAAAATATTAAAAAAGAATTAAAACAAATCTGTCATGGTGCGAATAATGATATCCAACTTAATAAAGTGGTATTGTATTAAATAAATTTTGCACTTGCTTTTTTTCATACTTTTATGATATCGAAACATTTTTTTTTTTAAAAAAAAAAAATAAAATTTTTTATCTTTATATGAAATAAACAGGGTATCAATAATGTAGTTTCTATAATGGCTGGTATGAAAGCTCATACGACAAAAATATTACAAGTTTCTGATGATGAATTTGATGAATTACTTAAAGCAGCAGAAAAAGAATTATATGAGTCTAATTTTTATTATTATTTGATTCGTGTTTATGCAAGCAAAATTGAAATCAATGAAAATGAGACATAATAATAAAGTCTAACAAATGATTGGACATTAATAATTTTACTTTCAAAAAACTAATTCATGCATTTATTATTACATATTTATTTGTTTTAAAATGTAAAAAAAAAAAATTCTAATTTGAATTATTCTAATATTTAAGCATAAAATTTATATGAATTTCGTTAATAGAAACTACCCATTTTTAGTTAAAATTTTGTATAAATCAATTTTAAGTAATAATCTACATCTAGTGACACATTGTGATAGTAATCAACTAAAATTGTTTAGTTATCTAGTCAGTACTGTACGTAGTTGGTTGATTTGTCATTTAATTTATAAAGGTTTAACAATGATAAAAATTGATGTTTTATTGTTATCATTATTTCGGAATATTTCGGATATTTCTCATATTTAAAATTTCTGTTCTATTTCGATTAATAAAGTTTAGTCGAATAACCAACTTGTTGACTAAAACTTAGTCGATTCCTATTATTAGAACACATAAATTTTCAAAGTCCATTTTGTGAATTTTTTTATCATATAATTAGCTTTTATGATATGAGGCCTTTGCAGTAAAAAAGAGTCCAAACTTCTCAAAAATCAAAAAATTAATTTATTCAAGATTCAAATAAATTTTTAAATTAAATATTTATAATATTTATAAAAAATTTCTTAAATTATACAGTATATATACACCTATACTAATTTATTAATTGATGAATTTGTGTAATATATAAATTATAAATAAAAAATTAGTATAGTTTAACAGTTAAGGTTTGTAGGTTACATTTTTTCAATTATAATTTGAAAATTGGTTTGCATAATAAAAAATTAGGATATTTAAAAAACTTTTTAGAAAACTCATATATCATAAGATTACCTAATACGGTATAACTAACCAATCATATTACAAAATTTTTGATGTACTCAGATCAATCTAAAAATAAATATAATTATCTCAAAATTATATATTTTTAAGCTTAGCTCTTTTTACTGCAAAGGCTTTATATATAGCAACCTTTTTTTATTTACAGTATTTCAAATTTTAAAAAAATATAAAAATAGGCTATTTCTATAAATAGCTAAATTTATTGTTTTCCAAGTTCTTTTAGATTTTAACTCGCAGTTATCTTTTTTTTACTAAACCAAAAAATTTTTATAGTTTTATAAACAATTATAGTCTATATTTAATTATATAAAATTGTATAAAAAATGTGAATAATAATATAATTCAAAATTATATATAAGTTTATTCTTAATTATTATATACAGTATTAACTTGGGCTTATATTAGTTAATATATTTTTTATAAAATTTATATAAATAAAAGTTTTTATATAAATATAAAAGTTATAAATATATATTTATTCTTTATTGATTAAATTCTGTAACTCTAGTCACACCAATTTGTTCTGAAATATCCATATAATGTTGAAGTTGTATAGAGGAATACAAGCTAGTATTAATTAGTACAAACCTATAATAAGATTGTCAGAATTATATAAATATAAAAAACTAGAAAATCTAAAATCTGCTTGGCAAAACCCAAATAGTAAAATAGTAGTAGTTTATGATTATCTACAACATAATTGGTTTCAAGTATTCTCAAGCATTTTCTCAATAAATTTAATAAAGTATCTGATCTGTCTATTAAATAAAACTGTTCAAATAAATTTATTATTGAATTTATTAAAAAAAATACTTTTTAATTATACTTATAAATAATTATTAATTTTTTTAAGATTATTACATATTATCTCTTAAACTGTCCAGCGGCCAAATATGGCTGCTAGAATGTATTTTTTTCATATTTTTTACAATAACTTGAAATTTTATTAAGCATATGTCCCCTATTTCTAAGCTAAAATAAAACTTTGAGATATTTTTAATTATTATTAAGTAAAATTTTTGCTTTAACTTTAATAGTATTAAAGATATTTACTTTAAAATATTGCCAATTCTAAAATTTTATTATAAAATTTTCAAATTATTTTTTATTAATTTTTAAATTTTTATATGTTCCCGTCTATAAAAAATTTTTGCTATTATAAAAAGTTAAAATTTTATTTATAAAATTATAAAAATTTCAATAATTAAAGTTATTTTTTAAACCAAATTCTACAATTTATATCAAAATTATATGGGACTTATGCTTAGAATTTTAAAAAGTTTGTCAATGAATAAAAATAAAATTTTGTATTTTTTTTAAAAAAATTTGATTTTTAAAAGTTTGCTATATAGACAGCTTGATTTTTTTTCTTATAATTAAAAATAAATATTACTATTTTATAATCCTTATTTTTAAATATTAATATATAAAATTTTTTAAAATATTTTAAATTTTAATAAAAATAGATCAGAAACAACTATTTTAACATTTTAGCGACCAAATATGTCCGCTAACTGCTGACGGTTTAAGGGATACAAAAATAAATATTATAAAATATGCACTATATTCAGGTTCTTCCTTGTCCATCATGTTCAGTTTTCTAATATACAGTACAAATTACTTTATAAAATTTTTATAAAAATTTTTACAAGCCAAACTTGTGTTTTCAAATTATTTTCATTATATTTAAAAGGACTCCAAACAATTTATATAAGGTTATATTTGAAAAATTGCTAATCAAGATCCTTTTTTAAAAAAGGTTATATTTGAAAAGTAGGTATTGAATAAAAGGTTATATTTGAAAACAGTTAATAGGCAAAAAAGGTATATTTAAAAGAATGCTAATAATTTTTATAAATCTTATATTTGAAATGTGCTAATGAAAAATCTGGGTAATAAATTCAAAAATTGAGAAAAAACAAAAATTGAAAAAAATGCAAAAATTGCAATAAATAGTATAAACCAGTTTTTTTTAAGTTTTTTTTTATATTTTATAGAATATATATTTGTGGTATATAGCTGATTATGGATCAAATGGGCTTAAGAAAATTTTTTATTTTTTATTATTTTTTTTTTTTTAGAAAATGTAACTCTTTTTTTTT
>QKWP01001126.1:102882-114283 GCA_003550325.1 Gigaspora rosea
GTTAGATGCGCCTTGACGAGCTCTACAACTTTCAATTAGTGGACATGTATCGTTAACTTAGTATGAAAAAAGTTTAAATGGAAGCACGCCACATTTCGCCTTTAGTGATTTTTATATGTAATCTGCGTCATGGGATTTTATATAGTCGGCCAATCGTTTTTCGACGATATCTCGCCATCCACTGGGCCGAATTGGATGATCTAACCACCGTTAGATGCGTCTCGACGAGCTCTACAACTTTTAATTAGTTGACATGTATCGTTAACATAGTAAGAAAAAAACTTTTATATGGAAGAACGCCACATTTCGCCACTCTCCAAAAATTTTTTTTAAAATCGACCAATCAGAATCGTCTTACGTGGGGGGAGGGGGGGTACCCTCATAGTAAATGGATATTACGTAATATCTGTCACGGCCCTAACCAAAAAAGAATTTACTATAATGCACAAATATAAGCTTATATAGATTATTCGGGTTCTTATTTAAGAAAAAAGTTTTTCAGATTGTACCAAAATAAAATATTTAAAAGCATAAGTAACCCAAAATTAAAGTTTAGGGCTATGGGAATATTAGAAGTTTTTAATATATTTAAACATTTATAGTACAGTAATAAATTAGATCTATTAAATATAAGTTGTTTTTTTTTGACTTATATATACATCAAGTATTCATTCAAAGGACGTATAGAATAGCAAAAGTAAATGTTTGTATTTCCAATATTCAGTAAAGAAATAAAATTTGAAAAAAAGAAATCACAATATTTTTTATTTATTTATTTTTTTACTTTTTTTTTTTTTTTATAATCTGCTTGATTGCAGGACACTTAGTAGTATACAAATCTTTATTAATTCATATTAATCAATGAGGCCTTTCTTAATTGTAAGGTCCTCTACATATAAAGCATCTACATTCATTATTACTATTATAGTAATGTAGCTATTCTAATTGTTTGCAAATGGATTAACTAGTATTGTTCTAATTTCTCTATAAGTGCACACCCTCTTTAAATGCACACTTAAATTTGGGCCCAAATATATAGATGACCTCCATAAATGCACTTTTTCTTATTGTTCTCTAAATGCACATCATGAAAGTTTAGTCTCAAGAGCATGCACTTAGGGTTGGTTCTCTATATATACAGAGAACCTCCCTAAGTGCACCCTCTATAAGTGCACACCCTTTCTAAATGCAACTTAAATTTGGGCCCAAATATATAAATGACCTCCATAAAATGCACTTTTCTTATTGTTCTCTAAATGCACATCATGAAAGTTTAGTCCCAAGAACATGCACTTAGGGAGGGTTCTCTGTATTATATTAATCAATCAGAATTAGATAAAGTGATCACACCATACATGGATAGGGGTGGCTACTAAGTAAAAATATCACATTATAAATGGCATAGTCCTAAGGCCACGCAAAATTAAATTTCATTTTACATTATCTGCTGACTCAAATTTTTCAAAATCCTAATTATTTTTCATCATGATTCTTTTAAAACAAGCATATAATTAAAAAAATTATATAAGATGGATAGCACAAATGTGCCATCTGTCGCACTAGTAAATAAATAAATGACCTTTTATACTTATATTGGTACAGATAAATAAAACTAAATAAGATAATAAGTATTAGCAACCTTAAATGGCATAAAAAATTTTTTACCAAGTAAAAATAAATCAAAAATGTCAAATTATTAAGTGATCTATGTACTGTAAAATAGTTTTCCTTGATTTTCTTCATTACATTTATAATGTATCAGCCCTTCGCACATGCATTTTGGTGAAAGCTCTCCCTCTGACGCACCTAATAGATCATTTTTTGAGTCAAGAAATTGTTAACCTGAGAAGAATAAAATGAAAGTAGTCAAAATAATTGCACATATTCAAGGGAGTGGTAATCTATAATGGGAAGTTCATTTTTTACATTTCTCACACCATTTGATTCGTAAAAACCTCAGCAACAATTTGGTCTTAAGAAACAGTACGTATTGTTTTAAGGTTTTAGGCAAAATTTTTAAAAATGCAATTTCGTCAATTTATGTAATTTGTAAAGATCTTATGATAAAAGTTTAGATGTGACAAATCATGTGACTATTATCTAATACTGTACCATTCCGAAATTAAATTTTTAATTTCAGATTAGCGGAAATTGTAATGAGATTTTTGACCAAATTACTCCTGCTAATCTAAGGTTAATAAAAAAAATTGGGTTAGAGGGGGTGGTGCTTAATTTCGGAATGGTACGGTAATACTTAATAATTTGTAGTATAATAAAATCAAACACTCAAACACTTGATCGGTAAAAATTCAAAAGCGGCACATGTTGGTTCCGAATTGACGGGGATCAATAAACGGCACAACATAATAAACTATTTAGCTTTTGTTTACTTTTAAATGCTGAAATATAACTTAAAACTAACATTTTGCAATATTGTGCAGTTTTCAAAGATAATTCGTTTTATTTATTTATTGTTGTTGGAGCCGGTGAGAAAATTTGAAATTTGCCTTTTGTCAAAAAATTAGTTAATCATCCAAAAAAATATCGCCTATGCGTGTCCTGAAATAACTCACACCAACCTTTTATATAACTTAATGGCTTCTCTAACGTTTGAATTTAAAACACTGAGTTTTTCAAAATTAACAAATAAGATGCGTATTTCGAAAAAAGTAGGATTTTTTAAATACCGTTTTTACTATGTTGAATTATAAATTGGAAAAATAAAATAAGACTCTCTGGCTTTAATTTTGAAACCCCTAACTATTGCTAATTTGAGCTTTATTCAAACGTTACTTTAAAGAACTTTTTTTATAAACAAGAAATTTAATTCATTTATAAAAAATTGTTAAAATCCATATTACAAGTTAATAACATAGAATTGGTTCATAATTTCATAATATATATATATATATATATTTATATATTTATCAAGCAAATAAATTTCTTCCCAAAAAACAAAATTAATCTGTAATTTTCCTCACGGTAAAAGTTTCTAACTCATTAATGACAAACTTATTAGTATTTAAAATCTTTTCTTCATAATTGCATTGTCTACAAGTTCCATTTTTACCATTTAATATCAAATCACCATTTCCAAAATTCATCCAGGATCCCTTGTCGTTAAAAATTGCGCGTGAAGGTTTTTTAACACGGCTGAGTATATGTGTATCAGAATCTTTTTCATCTTCATAACAAAAAATAAAACTATAAATTTACATTTATAGAAAAATAAATATATGTATATTACTGTATATATACAATTTATAAAATCAATAAATGAATAATTCACCCATCATTAGTCCATTCCCACTGCGTATTACAATAAAAACTTTCATTCTGTTGATAGTTTACCAAACCTAGAGGATGATATCCACCAATTATCTTTCCTGAATCAGAAACCTTAACTAAGACAAGAATTGCTCTATCACAATTATTAATGATAAATTTATTATAATCAAACCCGTCACATGTTGCTCGGTAGGTAAGTGTAAATTTGTAAAAAGGCTTTCTAGAAAACGTAATCCTTTTTTCGATCCAGTTGGTGATATGTTTAGCTTTATCCCCTTTAATTATAACAGAATCAATATCAATTGATCTACGTGAAGGCAATTTTGAAATTTTGCAACTTAGATTTACCATAAAATAAGCCATTAAATCTTCATAAAGATTTTCTGGTAGTACTTTTTTATATGGCCTAACATAGTGATAAAAATTTTCTCTGGATATTTCATGAAATCGAATATATTGGATGAATGGTTCCAGAAACTTCTTGAATAGCGCAAAATCATTTTCATCCCAATTATTAACGTTTGCATCTTTAGATTTTCCTTTATAAGAAATAGATTGTGTAGTTCCCCATTTTATTAAATATTTCCAAATATCAATTTCTTCAATATCCATATCATCTTTTTTAATGAGTGTCAAAAAAATATCCTTGTCCAAAATTGGAAATTCTTTTGATTCAAAGAATGGTTTTGATCATCACAAATAAGTTTCATAATATAGTCTTGTATTCTCTTACAACCTTTGAATTTAAAGACTGTGTGCAATACTATAACATAATTGTTTTGCAACCAGGATGATTCATTTTTAATAAGCTAAAATAATAGACATCTTTTAATATTTAATTACGTATAATAAGACAATACTTTAATTTTGAATACGAAAAAGTAGTCTTACATGCATTTGGATATGATCTACTAATTTATCAAGAATTAATTCTTCAAATGTTATAAGAAGTGCGAGAACGTCGAAACCTGATTGATTGGTCAAGTCAAGAACTCCGGTATAAATATATCTTTAAATTTAAAGTAAAAAAAAAAAAGAGTAAGAATTATAGGAATCCATAAATTAATCTTATTAATCTAGCATACCGCAGGATCAAAAGAAATATAGCTGGAGAGATATTTGGTTTTTTAAAGATGATAAACCCATTTGTGTCGTTTATCCAATTATTAGAGTTAGATAAAGCTGTTTTAAAATAAGGTGACCTAGCACGTATAATATTCGAATGCACTTTGAATTCTTTAAAATTCGATTTATCTCCAGAGTGAATAATAATATCATAATCATCTGATTCAAGAAGTTGAGAAAAATCTTTTGAAAGATCTTCGAAGAAATTTGTTATAAACATGACTACAACTTGAAGAAAGAAAAAATTAGAGCGGAAGATAAGTTTATAAAGATTTATTAACGGTGTTTATTTTGTTGGTTTGTATTCGCTTCGTGGTTATGCACTGTATTAAGTTTTTCCTGTCTATGGTTTGCGGTACGTTGATCTTTTTTGGACAATGGATTGTTAAAAGAATTCCTTGTAATTTTACATATTATATATAGTGTGATTGGTGACGCAAAACGTCACTCATCTTATTTAATTTTTAATGAGTTAAACTGAAAAATTCTATCACGGAACTTACTCGCCAATGCGATACAACTGTGGTTAGGGTTGAGTTAATTTGTATTGGAATTAATCATAGAATAATCGTGATTTTTACCATGAGTTACCATAAAAAATTCTGTTACAGAACTTACTCGCCATTCCAGATTAAAATACGTGGTTAATTTGTATTAGATTTATCGCGATTTTATCGTTCACTATTATAGTGACATATAGTATGTAGTTAGTTTGTATTATTGGAATTATCGTGATTCTGTGAAAATTTTTCATTGACACATAATATATAGTTAAGGTTGAATTGGTTAGCTTTGGAATTATTTCTATCATAGGTTACTGTAAAAAAATTCTGTTACCAAACTTACTAATTCGATAATACACAGTATATGGTTCATTAATGAATGCTACAATATCAAAGATACGTGAGCATGCATAACGCGTGAAAGTGATTTTTTAAAAATCAAATGGATGACAACTGAATTACATTTTCAGTACCCATCTTCGTTCTATAGTCGGATAATAATTAATGTAGACACTTCGTCACCTCACGATATTATCTCGCAGAAGACTGTGAATGTCATAGTTAAAGCGTAACTCTGATAGTTTCTGTACCCTTGTATTAATTCTCATATCAGCTACGAACACGGTGCGACATTAATCATTTAAACTGTTGAAATATAAATTAGCGTTTAGATTTAACAATCCTTTGTAATAAATAAACTATAACTTTTTAATAAAAATAATATCACTATTCCAAAAATTATCGATTATAATTTTATTATCATATGAATTTTACACACTTGGATCACATTTTTAGCATGATTAATTGAATGCGAATTACGTAATCTGCGTATCGGGTTTATAGCGGCTTTAACCCTATTATAGTATATTAATATCTTGAGAAAAAAGGCTAGTAGTCAAAAATCTTTGATACGTATGCTCCATCTAATATCGTTGATTACAAGAATAGTGAACTCAGTAATATTTTCGTGATCATCACATCACATAATTAAAACTCGGCCTGGGTTAGGGTTAAGTGTTAGGGTCAGGTGATGATATAATTTAGGCCAATTTGTTAGTGCTTGTGCTAGTAAAAATGACGTAATTGAGTGATTTCACATGATGGATATACTGTTCTTGAAGTGTTCCAAAAGTTTAAATCTAACATAATAAAATAGTTATAGATGAAAACGCTTTCAGTTACTTTCACTCTACAGTGTCGAAGACGCTGGGCGTGTGATATGAATGAACAACCAATCACACACCCAAACAAAAACTCAGACACACGGGACCTCGTAACAAGTTTGATAAAAGAGAGGCGGTTTGATTTGGCAAGGTAAGGCTTATCTGGCTTGTTGCGGGAAGCAGGACAACACGGGAATAAAGAAAATTTCTAGACTCGAAGGGTACGCGAGTTTTTATTTATCATCTTTCCCACTTTACACATATGCACATGAACCACCTTACAAGAACAATTTCTACCTCTATTTATAAAACTTACAACAAAAGAAACAAAAAGAAGAAATTCGAAAGACAAGACGAAAAGAACATCACGCCATTTTCTTCCACCTTTTCAATTAACTACCGATTTAGCTACTTTCTATCATGAGCGTATGCATTTAATTTCACTGCTTTTAATTTTCATCGTGAAAAGATGGCACGGCCTCACGCTATACCCGATTTGGTCTTGCAGGTGAATCAATTTTAAAATCACAATTAAATGATTTTTCCCATTTTTGGCATACTTCTATGACGGGACCAAGTCTTTAAACAAAGGGCTGATTATTCTCTTGATGCCTTCTTTAAATTGTTCCAGATCTTGATCTGATCCTTGATCCTTCTTCGATCTTCTTTTCTTCACGATTTAACGGCAAAGCATTTATCCAGGGCGAGGCTTGCGGTGTGGGCTTGAGTATGGGACCGTGGGAACTCTTCTTAGTACCAGGTGCGGGAAAGTTTTTTTTTAGACGGCGCAGCTATATGGATCACGTGTGTCACGGGACTTCGAGCTACGGGGTCACAGCGGCTCTTTCGGATATCTACGCCATCAAAATTCACCCCACGTGATCAGTACCAAAATTCTTTCAAGTTCGTTTATGTTAGGTTAGGGTTAGGATGAGTGCTCAGTTAGGGTTTGGGTTTAGGTTTTTGTATAGTAAAATCGCTCAAGGAAAACTTTTTTTAGTTAAATACAGTGGTTTCTTATGCAAACTTTTGAGAAATAAGCTTTTTTGATAAAAGAGACGTTCCTGATCGTGTTACGTTACACCAAATTATGATCTTTTATTGTCCAATAATCACGTGGGGGATTTTTGATGGGGATTCTCGTGCAATGTGATCGTTACGAGATTTCGATCCGTTCCTAACAACAGTATAATTTGGTATGGTCCAATAAACGGTAGGCATATTTTGTCTTCGTGGGAATGCTGATTATTACTGAATATTTTTGCATAGTGAATATAAACGTTCTATCGAAGCGAAAAATTGTTTTTTTTGTTGTGATAATTATTAGTTAAGCGTTTACTTTCCCGAAAAGTACTTTAATAAGTTACCTGAGCAATTGATTTACATCAGCCAATCAGACGAATGTCCTCCTATGAACCATAAAGTATATCACTTTAAAAGTGATCCGGCTAGTTTGGCGGATCTGCCGAAATACAAACAGAATTTACCGACTGCCGTGTTTCATGTAACTTTTGCATCTAAGTTTGTTATTTTTCTAATTAATTTATTCTTAATTTAATTAATGGTTTAGCTATATTTTGTTAGACAATACCTTTTTTACATGATGACGAAAGATGAAACCCCTGACGAAGATGAAACTTCAAATTCTTCTGACGAAAAGTTCTCCCGTTAAAAAAAAATCGATTATCATACCAAAATTAGAGCTTGTACCCGTATAAGTGTTACCCGGGTAACCCGGTTAACACCTGTCAACCGGGTCATAGCTATCGTTAACCGGGTGACCCGGATTAATTATCCATAAAACGTATGTACAGTACGTATGTACGTTGGGAGTGAGGTCATTTTAAATTTTATTATTTAAAGCCAGTTTATTTTCCGACGGCCTCTAGCCGTTGGAGAATAAACTGATTATGTTACAGCTATTATCATGATTCTCGGGGCACCTGTAAAATTTGCCGAATGATTTTTAGGCCGGAAACTTATATATTAAATTTTATACATAAAAATTAAATAAATTTATCAGTTACCATTATCATTATACGTAGTTTTTTAAAAAAAAAAATGCATATGAGAATTTATGATTTTGCGTCAACCAATCAAAAAACTCGGTTTCCCGGATTATTAAGATGACCCAGTTTATAATGTTGTAAACGGGTGAGTAACCCGGAGCTTAAATTTTTTAACAGGTACAACCTCTAAAAAAATTACATACCCTTAAGAGCTACCTCAATTTTGCATTAGCCAATCAAACAAACCGGGTCAACCGGGTCACCCGGGTAACCCGGTTTGTGACCCGGTAATAATCAACAGGGGAGACCGTCCCGAGTGCCCCGATTTTGTAGATCGTTANGTTTCCTCGCACAATTTTGCTATATAATGCTCTTTCTAACCACCAAGATGAACCCAAACCCTAAAATAACCCAATTTTTTTCTCAAAGACAATTGACGTCGGAAAGTCACGTGTTCGGAAAATCGATCCTACGCCCTGTCAATTTGAACAGGGGAGACCGTCTTTTGTGAACCCACAAAGCATATTAAGTAAAACTTGAAGTTTTCGTGCCGTATTATAAGAATATCAGTTGAATCCCTCTGAATCCCTCGTCCTTCGTGCTAGATTTTACCTGTAGAAGTTATGAGTAAGTTACAATCTCTATGTTGACCAAATCTCGTCTGTTGCGCAAAAAAAGGGGCAAAAAGCAAAGTGACGATTTAGAGAAGTGTAAAGTTTATAGATTGTAAGATCTTTTTTACATGCGTTATATATAATTTTTGTTAAAAAAAGTTAGAACATATAAATGACAGATATTAATGCCTTTTTTTTTTGTTTTTGTTATAAGAGTTTTTAGGTTTTTAGGATGTTGTAATAGATTTATGTAGATACAATATGTAATACGATGTGTAGAACAAAATTATGAATAGTTAAGGTCTCTTCAATGGAGTCAGAGTACGTACTGTAACTTCAAGTTTATTAGATATACTGTAGAATCGAATATAGAGATTATTAAAGAAAATAACAATAGATATAACTTAATATAGAATATAGTTTAATATGATCTAAATCAATAAAGATATGCTCTCTAAATGTGATAATAGTCCGTGATATTTATTTTGAATTTTAAATATAAATTTTATTAATTTTGTTTGTTTCGTTTTTAATAAAATTATCAATTTTGATTGGCTGGTTAGCATGTGACAATCATCCAACATTTGTGTAACTATTTTCCATATTTGGGACGGTCTCTCCTGTTGTAATAATCTGGTAAACGGGCGGGTTATCCGGAATTTGAAATTTATTTCGGGTACAACCTCTAACCAAAATCTATGTCAATAACAAAAAATAAATAATTTATTATTGGGTTTTTTTTATATTTAATGCTGAAGATGTTTATTAGCTTGGACCGGCTTGTATATTTAGTTTTTAAAAAAGCCAATTACTGAATTATTATAAATAGGTAAATATTTAAATAAATAAATAAATATAGGGAAAATTATATTTATAACACCTATATTAGAACACTTTCTAAAATTCTCGAATACCTTAAACTTTCACTAGAGTAACCGCTGTTGTGTAACTAACAAAAAAAATGTTCCTCTCGCAATTTTATTATAAAATCCGACTATAACCCAAACTCTAATCATACTATATAGCACGGTGCTACGAATATAATATAAATATAGACGTATTATGATTAATTTATTTATAAATTCAAAAATTTTCATTTGAAAATTTAAGACACGGCAATAAAGTTTAATCTCATAATTCAAATTAACAACTCAAAAATTTGTTAAGTAATTTTCTAGTATGACAATAATTTATAGTCGAAGATCTGAAATCAATGTGCACCTCTTATTAATTTATTATCTGTGCTAATTTGTCGATAAAGTCTTTTATTCAAGTCGATTTAGTAAGTAGGCGTAACAATTATTTTTTTAATCGAAATATTGAAACATGTGAAATAATCTATGTATTTATTATTAATTTCTTATTTATGCTGATTCCTTAAATGATAAATCACTTCTTATTAAGTTTCTTATTAAAATTGATCAAAGTGTAAATTCTATATTTTAAATTTTAGCCTTATATGAACATAAAATGTAGAGAACCAACGACGCCTTTACTTACACAGGACTCCTGAATACTAATGTTATATATATATATAGCAAGTGTACAATTAAATTTTTAAGTTTATAATAAATTGTACAACGTAGTTTTAATTAATAAGAAATTAATGTACGACGAAGATATAATAAATGTTTAACTTTAAAAAAAGTAAAAGGTAATAAATTATATTTATGTTTTAAAATTTCTATTAATTTGAAACAATTTTATACAATGTTGTAATCACAAAAGTTATATCTTTTTGTAAAGCACAATAATATGTTACTAATTTGAAATTAGATCTTGAGTCATTATTGCATTTGTATATTCATTAAATGTTAGTCAAAATCCGAGGTGTAACACTTGATAATCGCCCCTTTTGTAAAATCTTCATAACACGTTAACGTGTTACGTATGAAAATTCTTGATACTGTAGCATGTCAATGTGTTAGGCTTAGCAGTAGAGTTCTTAGTTGATAAAAATTTTGCCAATCGATTAGTTGCCAACTATAGTTTCAACTAATCGATTATTCATATCATGTGGCATTATCAGATAATTAGCCAATCAAACCCAAGAAATCAACATGGATCAGTCGGAATTATATTAATTAAATGATTAATCGATTAGTTGTTTAAAAATTTTTTCCAATCGATTAGTTGGAAAGTTGGCAACTAGTTGGGTTTTCCAACTAACGATTTGGAACACTATTTAGCAGTATCATTGTTAATAGCACGTAGCATGTTAGATAGCACGCTAATGTGCCAGATAACATGTTAATGTATCATATATTAAATCCAAATGTATATAAAACGAATGAATTTGGTTTCAATAAAGAGAGATACATGTAGAGAAGTTTCCTTTGATTTTACTTAAGGAAAATAAAGGAGTAAGCTAAACGACCTTTATTCAAGTAAATCAGAAACTTATCTCCTAGTAACAATTGAGTTAAATCAGTTAAACGTATACATTCTTACATTCTCCCTCCTTAATAGTTACAGTACATACGTATTTTAAAGCATATATGTACCAATTTGTAATATATAAGGCCACGCAAAGTTGATTTTTCGTTTTGCATTACCCGCCGTCCCATTTTTTCAATTTTTTCAATTTTTATTTTTTTTATTTTTTTATTTTTTTTTATTTTTTTTTATTTTTTTTATTTTTTTTATTTTTTTTATTTTTTTTATTTTTTTTATTTTTTTTTATTTTTTTTATTTTTTTT
>QKWP01001126.1:114489-161809 GCA_003550325.1 Gigaspora rosea
TTTTTTTATTTTTTTTTTATTTTTTTAGATTTCAATTGTGCCAATTGTTCGATTTTTGACATCTGTGATTCCCTAGGGATGTTGTCCTGTTTGCAGGAACTCAGTTCGACCCTGTTTGGAACTGAACCCAATGGAACTCGAGTTTTTGCAGTTATATGATTTTTATTATTAAATCAAGCTCCAAACGAGATTGAAATAGATCAATTGAGCAAAATTAATTTAGAATAAACATTACTATCGAATAAAAAATTATTAACTTATGATGAACAAAAATCAATTTTCTTTGACTTTTTTTTTAATTTAATGTGGCGTGATATGACGAATAAAAAATTCTATTTTATAACGAACAAAAATCAAATTTTCTTTGACTTTCTTTTTTTTTAATTAAAAATTACTATCTTATAATGAACAAAAATCAATTTTCTTTGACTTCTTTTTTTTTAATTAAAAGTTAATTTAATGAGACAGCAATTAATCATTTTAAATTTTTTTTAATTAATAATATAAATATGCAATTTTTTTTTTTATATATTTTTTTTACTTGAATTTCATTATTCGATGGACGAAGACAATACATTTGAAGAACTTATCGATTCAATTGAACCTACCTCTTCATTCAATATCTCAAAATGTACTTGAACCTGGAACGCTTATAGTAACAAACCATTCTCCAAAGCGAGTATAAAAGGACCCTTTCTGGAATGAACTTACTGAAGTTGGTGATAAACGACATTACAACCTTTGCAATAAAGCGTACCGAGCAAAGAAATATTTTTGAAAGCAAAAAATACAATCAACCAAATACGTAACAGGTTGTCTGAAGAAAATGCCTCCGCAAGTCTCTGTTTAAAGACCTGGCATAAATGGTATTATTGACTGTAATGAAGATTAATAAATTGGATAAAAAAAATAATAGCAATAACATTATAATGCAAAAATTTATATATTTTTAAATGTATTTGCTTTAATAAAAAGTAATAGCGATATGATCGCCAAAAGAAAAAAAAGTAATAGCTATCATTAGGGCTGTTAATCGGTCCGTTCGGTCCGTCCCGGTTAAAAGACCGCCCGGTCTTTTAAAAAACTGGACCGGACGCAGTCCAGGACCGAAATAGGACCGAATAGAGCTAGACCGGACGGACCGATGATCAATATAATACTTTTTGCTATACCGGTGAAATCAATCTTGTACTGATTCAAGACAAGAATTGTCTTAATATATGAAAAAATTAAAGTAATCAACAAAACGATTAGATGTTACTTGTATAGAAAAAAATGTTTATTAATAAAAATATTGTTAGCATTTACATGTCTGTTCTGTCATACTTAAAAATTTATAAACTTAATATATTTAATAAAAAATATATAAAAAAATAAAGTATACTACTAGTATCTGGTTATTTCAACTCGTAGTTTGAATGCTATTAGAATTATGCCATTCAGTATGATGAAATTTTTTAAATTTACTATGATAGTATTACTATCTTAACATCACAATACAACAATAATTTCTTTCATTAAGTTTCAACAATAATTAATTATCCGTAATATGCTTAATAGAAGTATGCAAAATTGATTTTCAAGATAAATTAGCCAAATTTAGTATGCGATATTTTGGCGTTGTAATCTTTAAATCCAGATGATCCACATTATACATAAATCCTTATCAATGTATACCGATATTGAAAAAAACTGATAATTTACAATAATGGTATATTCATTACTTACATGCGGATTGAGCAGATTACACTTGAACAATATACAAGTCACTCTCGTTATAGTGAAGTCCTCGGGCTGTAAAATTTCTTCACTTATTGAGAGATTCACTATATCGAGAGCCTTTTATTATAGTAATAATAATTCTGTTCTAAAAAATTCTTCACTATAGCCAATCTTCACTATATCAAGAGTTCACTATAACGAGAGTGACTTGTACTATATTTGCATATAGGCGTTGTTTAGATCACGAGTTTGAGGCAAGATAATAGTTAATTTTAGTCGAATGCAAATTACAATTGTTATCATCGGCTAAATTAATCATTAGTTTCAAACTTGTGTTCCAAAATAATGCCATTAATAAATTTCTCTATTTTTATTAACATTAACAACAGCCCGTTCACATTATACATTAAACGTGGTTTAATCTTGTTTAACAAACTAAGGGAAAAACAACATTTTATAGTTGTTTCAAAATGCGTATTATCAAGATAATTTTTAGTTTATTTGACTTACTATTAGGGTCCTTTCGGTCCGTCCTAAAAAGGACTGGACCGGCCCGGTCCCTGGACGGACCGAAGGACCATCGGTCCGGACCGGACCGATTAACAGCCCTAGCTATCATCGCCAAAAGAAAAAAAAGAAAGTAATAGCGATATGATCGCCAAAAGAAAAAAAAGTAATAGTGCCAAAAGAAAAAAAAAGTAGGTAATAGCGATATGACGATATGATCGCCAAAAGAAAACAATTATAGCGACATATAGCAGGTTTTATTTAAACAGCATAATTATTGTGACAGATTAAAATGAAATCGGATTAAAATGAAATTTTTCTATTTTTTAAGCAAAATTTTAAAACTTTTTAGGGGACATTTTTGGGGGTTTTTTTAGCATTAGGGTTAGGGTTTAGGGTTAGGGTTATTAATAAACAAATATATGTGGGTCTTATAAGCTTTAAAGGTGAGCAAGAGAGGTCTTCAGTTTCATTTTAATCTGATTTCATTTTAATCTGCCACAATTATTAATGCACTGAGTTCAAAAAATCGGTTTTTATTTAAATATGTTCCGAACAGAGTTCCAACCGGTTTTAAGCACAAGCTAACCGGTTGGAGCAGGATAACATCCCTAGTTTTCCCGCTATTTTCACCCGATGGAGACCTTAATTTCCCGTAATTGTCCAATAGGACTGACAGGAAAAATATGACTATCGGCTAATTTTTGATTCTTGTTACAAAATGAAAATTAACCTTGTATAACCTTAAATGTGAACATTATTCTATTTGCAGTAAATTAAAAAAAACATCCGTCCGCTCGTCCCGAATTGTGAAATCCATGTAATGCAAACCGAAAAATCAACTTTGTGTGGCCTAAGCAAACAATATTGTTATTGTTCTAAATCAATTTAGAGATGGTATATAAAGTTTGATACTGAATCATGCGTAATAAATAAACATCGCCACCATTATTTATTTTACCAGTTTTTATTATATTTATATATTATGTACGACAAACCAACAAGTAACTGTACGACATTTATATTTTGATATTATACCAGGAACGGAGTGATATGTGCCGTATATAGTACAGTACGCAAAAATTTTTTTAGAATATTCTAGAACATAAAACTATTCATATCTTAAATTTTCCCTTATGAAACCGCCTTTTATTTTCTAAGCAAAATTATTCCTTGCAAAATTTTGTATACATATATCATATGCGTACTATACATATTTCACATACCATATGCACTGTACAACTATACGTACTGCTACTAAAAAAATTCAGACAACATATAAATGGCACATCACTAGTGGCACGTGATGAATTTTGTGATGACATAGTAATTATAGCAAGAGGTAGTGAAATCCGCTTTGTAGATCGCATTTTGTTTTTCTTTTTAACGCCCTTAAACAACTCTCTTAAAATTGTGCTTCTGTTGGTTGATTACATAATATGTACAAATTATTTTGAGCATAAAAAGAGTCAATCAAATGTTTCACGAATTTGAAGCGTTTTGCATAATGGTCTTAATTAAATAAACTTAAAAGTTCAAGAACAAGTGCAAGAACATTGGCTGCGCAATAGATAAAAAAAAAAAATGATATTAATAAAAAAAAAACTAGTGAATACATTAATATTGATTTCTAGATTTTACTATTTTTTCGATCATAATTTTTGCCGTCCAGATTATCTGTCAATCTACCAACCAATAAAGTCATGGTTATATCCAAAAATGTGATTAGTGTGCTAGAACTAATGTAACAATATGATCAAGTTATTATGCTTAACGCTATTGATTGGTTATACAACCCGTGATCAAAATATTAACAGTTAAGACTAAAATATCGATGAGCAAGTTATGATCAAGAATTTCATCACAATACAAACTCATTACTGATTGTTTTAATGATGATAGTACGTACCAAATCAACCTTAACCACGTACTCCTCTACGGAGTATACATATATTTCGTACTGTGCGTTGGAAAAGCCGTACTGTAATTTTTTTTATATTACCGTACACCCCTTATTATATACTGTATGCATACCCCAAAAATATCATATGATACATTAGCAAAAATTAATAATATCACTCGAAAAATTATTTATTGTATAACAAAAATTTACATATATCATTTGAAAAATCATTATTGTACAGTATCATACGATACATACAGTATTATATTACGAATGAAAATCGAATTAATTAATTCTCTTACTTTTTCTAAAAAGCGAAAATGAATCATTTTACGAACACCATAATAATACCAGACGAGATGATAAAATTATTGGCACCTCTACAGGTAAAGGTGTGTTTATACATTTTCTGATATTACATTTTTAATGAATTTAATAATCCTTTTTGGTAAAACATCGGCGATCAATTTTTGAGATAATATAAGACGATACTGTTGATAGTATATTATGTTTTTTTAATTACGTATGATTCTTTTTGGTATATGCATATTTAATAGTTAAATTAGTGGTTTTTTTAAAAAAAACAATAGCACCACAAATTGTCTGGTGATGAAACCGATTATAATTTGATAAACGAAGAAACAGGATCCCAAGATGATTTCATTTTTGCTAATGATATTTGGAATACTGAGTTGCAGGAGCCTAATAATCAAGGTATATACATATATTTTTAGATGTATATTTTATTAATCGTAATGTAATAGTGATTCGCTTGGATTTTTAAGTGCAGTTAAACAATAACTATATTTATTTCGATCCGTTAAAGAACTATGAATTAATATAATTAATATGACCTATGTTATACGCAATATATTTGTAGTATAATAAAATTTAAGTTCCAAATTAATCGGTAATTAAATAAAACAGGATTTAACCGAACCGATTTTTACAGGGCTCAAAATTTCCAGGTCGGATGTGTCAGATCTAGGTCGGCATTTAATCCTAGTTGTTAGCAAGTTCTATAGCAAAATTATCAGCTGGGCAATTTTACTCAACGAATGGATATTATTAGTAAAGTTTTTTATGATCTTTGGCAAAATTGTTCAATTCCGATCAAACCGACCATGATTCCGATGTACTCCGACATAACCCGACCCGTAATTTTGGAATGAGTTGGATGAAAGCTGAGTTGCGAGATAGTAAATCCGCTTTGTAGATTAGTTAAAATCCGCATATTTCACCCAATGCGATTATCATAGCAGATTTAGCATAATTATTGAAATTACAGTAAATTTTTAGTAATAAAAATGTAATTTTTTGATAATATAATTTTCGGCCAATATATCGTTTCAGTATAATCTTATTCTGGCCGAAATTTTTATTATCAAAAACTATGCCGAAAAATAATTATCGAAATATGCCGATGATCATTGCATAATTCGTAACGTGACCCAATAAGCTGAACTCTACAAAATATAACTCTATACTGGTTCAACATTTCAAAACACGATTGCGACTTCTTATAATTAGATCTAAATTAAGAACCCCAAATTACTATTTGATTTTCATAATTATTGTGACGAATTAAAATGAAATCGGATTAAAATGAAAATTTTCTATTTTTTTTAAGCAAAATTTTAAAATTTTTTTGAGGACATTTTTGGGGTTCTTTTTAACATTAAGGTTAGGGTTATCAATAAACGAGTATATGTGGGTTTTATAAGCTTTAAAGGTGAGCAAGCGATGTCCCCAGTCTCATTTTAATCTGATTTCATTAATCTGCCACAATTATTAATAATTATTACGTATCAGCCACGTGACGCACCTAATTATTGCATCAAACCCATCTCCTCGCTCTAAACCCATTTTATATTTTTTAAAGTTGATCGGTTTATGGTATATATGTATATTTATTAAAAATTTTATGTTAAATATTTAATCATGGTCAAATCATTTAACTCATTTTAATACATCTGTCAAATATGCCTCATAAATTTTGGGGGTAGTATAAAAAGTCGCAGTAATGATTAGGCTTTCCATATAAATACCCAGAAATATAATTTCGAATTTTTATTGAATTAAGCTTAATCTGCCTCTAAGCATTTATGCGGTTTATTATCCGTTCCTGGTTTAGCGCGACTGCGTCGCGCAGCTACTTATTAATTAAGTGTACAAAAACTCATACCATAATTCCGGGTCGGGATGCGTTGGAGGACATCGGAATCATGGTCGGCTGGATCGGAATCGATCAATTTTGTCCCAAGATCATAAAAAATTTTTACTAATAAATCATATCCATTCATTAAGTAAAAAATACCCAGCTGATAATTTTGCTATAGAATCTGCAAAACAGCTAGGCTAAAACGCCGACCTAGATCCGACGCATCCGACCCGGAAATTGGGGACAACCCTGTAAAAATCGTACATCAAAGGTTGAGTAAAGTTGTTATTAAACCAATAAATTTCGTGTAATTGTATGATAAACATTTTAAAAAATTTAGTCTAAGTGTACGGTAAACGTTTTATGCATATATTCAGTGGTCCTACTTACACTTGTTTATTTTATAATTTGTTTCGTCATCGTTTATTAGCTTTATTACCCTTGCAGTTTCGTCGGTTTCAACACCTTTTATAAGTTTCGTCATTTCGTCATTTGAGATTTTAGTTGACAAAAGACGAAACTAGATTTCGCGTTTGGTCAGCACGAAACCTCAAGGTTTCGTCTAACAACTATAGTATAGCCTCTTATTTAAGTTTATTTAACTAGTAAGTATAGTGATCACTTATTAATTGAAATTTTTTAAATAGCTATTTATTTCTTGTTTAAGTTAACGAGTAGCTTCTTATTCGAGTTGATTTAATTGGTAAGTATAACGATAATTGTTAATCGAGAGTCTATTTACCTATTAATATCTTATACCAATTTGGTCAGTTAGTCAATTCTTGAGCTTCTTCTTATATAAGTTGATTTGGCTAGCAAAATAGTAATTATTTATTAATTTTAGTGCTTATCTATTTAGTTCTTATTAATGTCTTCTAAGTAAATTAATAGGTCAGTAGGTTAATTTAACTGGTAAATACAGTAATAATCAAATAATCCATTTATATCATATTTAATTTTTATTTTAATTAAATCATTTCTTATTTATGTTAATTTAGTCAATAACTACTTAAATCTTTCTTATCCAAGTCGATTTAGCTAGTAAGCATAATGATCATTTGTTACAGAATCAAAGTATTTGAAATAATCCATTCTCTTATTAATTCTTATTCATGCTGATTTAGTTAATATGTCAATTAGTTTCTTGATTTAATTGGGGAATATAACCATTATTAATCAAAGTACAGATGAGTTTCGTAAATATCAACCTCCCACTAATATCAATCCAAACTATAGGACAAGTTGCATTTAAATTATATAAATAATAATATAATTTTCTCATTCAATTGGTTGATATAAATGAGGGACTGTATTTGGAATAATTTATTCGTTATACCGAATTATCCGATCTCAATTCAACTTCATTTAGTTGTATTTATTAATCGAAGTATTTGAATTAGACTATTCATTTCATTAATCTCTTATTTGTGTTGATTTAGCAATTAATTAGCTAGTACTACAATATATGTAATAAATATTCATTAATCAAAGCATTTGAAATATTTTATTCACCTCTTATTAATTTCTTATTTGCATATCTCAAAATAATATCGATATTCTGTTGATAAATTTAACTTGCTAAATCGTATGGGCCAAAATTCAGATTTCTACAGCTTTATTATGTTTTGAACCAATCATATGCATTATTTGGCGTGACTATTGTAACGAATTAAAAATTTAATTTTTAATATTGTAAATATTTTCCTTATTTGTATTATTCCCCGATGTAAATAATTCATACTAAAATGGTGGCTTGGTGGCTTAAGCACATGAATACCATTGTGGCCACATTAAGGCGTGGGGATGGCTACGTATACGTAGTCGTTTAAACTTGATGGGCAATGAAAGTTAGAAAAGCCCACTACGTAGCGTAGTAGAAGCCGCATAATCAACAAGAAAGTCGTAAGCCATCGTAGTGGTAACGTAGTAATAACTAAGTAACGTAGTTAGAATTCAAAATGTATATAAAGGCCTCGAGTTCAAGGCCAAAAGAAATTAAGTTCTTATCGATGTAAATAAAGACTTCCCTTATTATTATTAATTAAATCATATCTTTGAATACCGAAATTATACTTATCTTTGAATTCGACTTGTAACTTTAATAACCCTTTTCGTAACTCAATTCGACGGACTGAATTGACTTGTAACCTCGAATCGGCTTTATTAAGACTCGAATTCGATATAACCCGGTTTTGGTTAATTCTTCGAAATTATACACGTGATGCATATCGGCCTACCGATAGGTCTATAGAAAGTCTTTTAGTTTAGATATTTATCCGATAAACGTTGTTTCTTTTAGTCTTACCAGTATTGGCTGGTCCATTTGAAAGTAATTATATTCGTCTCGGAAGTCCCCTGCACCTGTGGGAAATTCCTAAACCTCTATATCGACACCCTAAACCCCGTGATACCTATTTCGATCCCACCAACACTCTCTCTCACCGTACACGGTTGGAGCGTAAATTGGCACTATTGTCTATATTGTTTTACCCGCTCTCCCAATCAACCGTTACACTATTGAGATTAAAAGTTATATTTTAATCGATTCTTTATGAGTTACTTTTCAGTTTCTTATCATTTTTTATGTAATTTTTAAATAATTATTTTATAAATTTTATAGTCATTTTAATAATCACAATGTTCCGACAACTCATACAGGGGAGTCCCCAAAATTCCGGGTCGGGATATGTCGGTGTGCATCGGAATCATGATCGGCTGGATCGGAATTGATCAATTTTGCCTCAAAGATCATAAAAAATTTTACTAATAAATCATAAAGTAAAAATGGCCAGCTGATAATTTTGCTATAGAACCTGCTAACAACTAGGGCTAAACGCCGACTAGACCCGACGCATCCGACCCGGAAATTTGGGGACAGCCTTGTAAAAATCATGTTCCGATTATAAATTTTGGCACATTTTAATTAACAATTAATTAATTGTATATTTTTATATACAAATTTATTATTGTGTGTGCTGAGCCCATGGCTTCAAAGTCTACTAATTACACTGGATATTAATTTGCTGATTGTTTGTGTCAGAATGAAGAAAAGTTAATAATGGCTGAGGGTAGGGAAGTAATTTACCAATAGTAATTACAATCTAAATTGTCAGGTGATTACTATTAAAAATGAACCCTACCCTTAAAAAAAGTGCGTTACTGTATTATAAGTTATAAATGCATGCATTTTTACTTGTTAATAAACTTTTTAATTTTTTTTTTTTTTTAAAAAAAAAAACTATTTACGGCTATCAAACGAATATTTTTTTTAAACAAAAAAAATGCAATTCATAAAAGTCTTGGCAATTTTGATGATGTTGATTGTCCAATTGACGAGTATTGTTCCTTCTTGGGCGCTTGAAAAACGATGTATCAAATGTTAAAAATTATTATTATGATAATGATATTTTTCTTAGAAATGAAAAAGTAAATAAAAATTTTGCTTTCATTTTTAGTTTGGCCTCGTCATCCTACTTCCGAATTGGATAAAAGAAGTACTGTATTGAATTGACGATATATTGATTTATTTTAATATATTAATAAACTTTTAAATTAAACTTCTCTTATTATTCACAGTCTGTGAGTTTAAATTCAAAATTTCATAATAATTTATAACCAAATAAAACATCACTAATTATTTATATGTAAATTATTAGTCAGTAAGTGTAAAATTATTATATAAAATAAAAACTTATAATCATATGAGCTAATTAGATCAGCTAGTTAAAAATCGCTGGTCATTCCAATTTTTACAACATTTTCTAATCAGCTGATATGAATCTACTATTATTAAATAAAATATCACTAATTACTTGTTTATATATTATTAGTTTGTGAGTGTGAAATTATTTTATAATTTAATCTTTATAATAATCTATTATTTAATAAAATATCTCTAATTATGTAAATTAAATTCTTAGGCCGTGAGTATAAATTTATTTTATAAAATAAATCTTTACAATAATAATCTATTATTATTAAATAAACCATTTATATATAAATCAATAGCCGGTGAGTGCAAAATTATTTTATAAATTAGAAAACTTTATATCGATTTATTACTAATTAAAATATATTTAATCATTTATATTACTATATTATCAGAATGTGAGCTTGAGACTATTTATAAAACTTTTTAATAATCTATTATTAAATAATTAAGTATTTTCTAATTGTTTAATATGAACCAAATTATTAGGGTGTAAGTATAAGCCTATTTTATAAATAAAAACTTTATTGCAACCACTATTAAATAAATATCTCTAATTATATAAATTATAACTATTAGGTTGTGAGTATAAACTAGTTTATAGTAACAAACCTTTATAATAATTTACTATTAAATAAAAAAACTCTAATTTTTATATATAAATTATTAGCTCGTAAATATGCAATTATTTTTTTTATAAAATAAAAACCCTACAACAAATTACTGTCTAATAAACTATTCTTTATTTATACGTATATAAATTATTAGCTAGTAAGTATAAATTATTTTATAAAAAAAAACTTTTAATAATTTGCTATTAAATAAAAGATTCTTAATTATTTGTATATAAATTATTAGGCTGTAAATATAAACCTATTTTAAAAATCAAAACTTTGTATAATATCTACTATTATAATATCTCTAATAATTTATATATTATATTATTAGATTGTAAGTACATGACGATTTTATAATATAAAAATTTATAATGATTTATCATAATATTAATTAAAATACCTCTAATTATATAAATTAAATTATCAGGTCGTAAGTATAAGGCTAATTTATAAATTAAAAAGTTTATAATAATATACTATTAAATCAAAGATCTCTAATTATTTATATATAAATAATTAGCTTGTAAGTATAAAATTATTTATAAAACAAAAAACTTTATAATAAATTGCTTTTTATATCAAATGTTTATAATTATTTATACATTTTATTAGCTAGTAAGTATAAATTATTTTATAAAGTCAATCTTTATAATATTTACTATTAAAAAAAAAACGCTCCTAATTATTTATATATAAATTATTAGAATGTGAGTATAAAACTATTTTATAAATTAAAAATTTTATAATAATCTACTATAAATGAAATATATTTGATTATTTATAACGAATTATTAGCTTGTGAGTATAGGATTATTTTATAATACAGTTAAACCTCTCTAAATACAACTTGTAGGTTCAGTCTTTGACAGCTTACAATTAGAGAACCATAAGAAAAATTGCATTTATGGGCCTGAGTTAAAGGTTTATTTAGAGAAAACTTCATTTAGAGGACTGCATTTAGAGAGGTCTAATTGCAATTTATTATTAAATAAAATATATCTAATTATATAAATTTAATATATGTATTAGGTGGCAAGTATAAAACTAATTTATAAATTTAAAAAAATTATAATAATATTACTAATTATTTTATATAAATTATTAGCTGGTGAATATAAATTATTTTATAAAATAAGAACTTATAAGATTTACTAACAAATAAAGTATCTTTAATTATTTATATATAAAATATCAGTTGGTAAGTATGAAAATCTTTATAAATTACAATCTATATTGAACAAACATTTCTAATTATTCATACATAACTTATTAGCTTGTAAGTATAAGACTATTTTATAAATTAAAGACTTCATAACTTACAATTAATAAAATATCTCTAATTATTTATATTGAATTAAATTATTAGGTTGTAAGTATGAAATTATTTTATAAATTAAAGCATTTACAATTAAGTATAACATTTTTTCTTATTTATATATTAGGTGGTAAGTATAAATTAATTTATAAAATAAAAATTTTACTATTAAATAAAGCCTCTTTAATTATTTATATGCAAACTATTAGAATGTGAGTATGAGAGTATTCCTTTATAATTGTCTATTGTTAATTAAAATATTTCCAATTATTTTTATATATATCAGAAGCGGAATACAACGGAGTGTACGTTTTTTACAAGTGAAGTTGCATGTGCAATTCTCAGTGTCTGATTTGAATTCTTTATCTTGATTTCGTTTTAGGGTTTCTATATTTGAAACAATAAGAAACTTCTTATGCGTCAATGTTATATATAAGCTTAAAATACTATTTTTAGTGGCACAATAAAAAAATAGTGTAATCAAAAACACTGCTTTATAATATTAATATGGCATGAATATTTAAATAATACTGTAATTTCGCATAATTTTGAATTGTAGCATTAAGGTGATTAAAAGTACTTATTTTTAACATATCCAAAAAATAGGATTCATAAATTATCGTAATTATTAATTAAATAGATAAATTAATATTCAGATGACTAATATAAAATAGAAAAATTCCAGGCATATCACACCTTAATCACACTAAACTCCATGGCTGAATTAGAACTTTTCTATGTCAATAATCTATTACGCCCAAGGAGATTAATCAGGTTAAGGCGAGGTACACTTGGGTCAAAATATAATAATTATTGTAAAATATTACAAAACTTAAACATTATCACCATTATAGTATGCTAAATAGTATAAAAAATTTGGCATATTTTTTTTAATAGATCATGCCCAATTAGTTATATATTATTGCATTTATAAGAATATTTTGTTATTTTTTTTAAATTTGATTTTATCCTTTTAGCTGCCAGTGAATTATAATCCAATTTTCAGACTAATGCGTTATTATCAATAACACAACCGACGTCAAGTAATACATTTTGGATGGTCATTTTGTGGCAGCAACCGCTCGAATATGAATTATATATTATATCAGACTTAGCAAAGCCATTTAATGTTAGTTGCCTTACTGAATAAATGTTCAATTAAAATTCCAGTTACAATAAAAAAGGACAAATCATGCATTAGTTCTTCATCTATATTTTAATGGATGGAGAAATGCGTAATCCAACGTCACAAACTCTAATAATTTTTTGTCAGGTCTTTAAACATGAAATGAAATTGAAAATGCCAAATATTACTGGGTTAAATAAAATATTTCTTGGTAATGATACTTATGGAAGCGTTTTTTCATTTTGCGGAATTGACTTCAGTGACCATATTTCGTTTTATGGATCCGTTTGGTAATCTGAATATTACTGACACGAACACAAATAATTGGTCAGTATTGCCAATTCAAAATACATAGAGAATATGCTATACCGAACTTTATTAAAATTAATGCATGATTTTCATTTGTGGACGATCAGGTAGTTCTTCTTAAAGATATTGGTAAAATAAAATTAATGATGAAATAATTTCGTAAAATTGTTAAAATTGTGATTTGGTGAAATTAGTGAAACTAATTTCAACACCTCTAGTTTTTCTGCTAGTTATTTACATCAATTTGTTACGTCCTAAAAACAATTATGCTAAACCGAGTTATAAATAAAGCCGTAACTAGTGACGTAAATAATTAATATCAGTAATATGAATATCATAAGGGAAGACACACATCTTTATGTACAGGTACTATATTTACAGTGACAAAATAATTTTACATTATATATTTACGAAGATTTTTATTAAAATCATGTGACAAAATCTTATTAATTAATTATCGGTCTGGTAGAATTTTCTGACAGTAATTTAGCCGACAACGCTAACTAATAATAAAGCGAGCCAACCCAATTATATCAGGATAAATTATGTCGTCGAAATAGCTGTCGGCGAAATGGTTGCCGTCGAAATTGGTTAATACCTTAATTATATCATTTTATAGAAAACTTTGCGCAAACTCTTAGACTAGATAGGCAATAGTACTAGGGTTTAGAACCATTTTTATTTTAAAAATTAAAACCGGATTTAATCAATTTTAAAATATGAAATACAAAAAAGGTTCTTAAATACATAGTACAAATCTCCAAATCGTCAAAGACCAGTGATGTTAAATGACCTCAAATGACCCTGAAATGACCGGTCATTATAGGTCATTTGAATTTTAGGTCATTTGCAAATGACTCGTGACCAAATGGCCATGGTCATTTGCAAATGACCAGGGTCATTTATATTTTTATATTTAGTTTATATATATATATAAATTTAAAAAAATATATAATTATAAAAACTAAAATCTATAAATTTTATAAAATTTTTAGTATACTATAATCAGAAAAGCTAGGTTAAAATTTAATCTATATTGGGTTAGTAAAATTTTTTAATATTATTAATTTATTTTTACTTTTTTAAATTGAATTTACTATAAATTTACTATTAATTTACTATAACTGATAAATTTTATAAGTAAATTTAATTATTTTTGGATTTGTACCACCTTATAAAATCTATTAATTTTTCGAGTTTACTGAAACGCACCACTGGTGCCAACACCACAATGATTTTCACCAATCACATTTTTTAAATGCAGTGTAACGTAAAGATCTTGTGTAATATAAATTTTTTGCCATTTTGCTATTTTTTTCAAAAATACCTTCTATCTCAAAATTTTATCTATGAAACCACCATTTTTTTTAAAAAAAAAATTTCTTGTGAAATTTTACTATATCCTATGCCTCACCCTAACCCCTAACTATTAACTCTCACTTAACATTTATTAAATTCAATTTTTGTTTATTTTTTTTTTGTTTATTTTTTATATTGATCTTCACATTACACTACATACTGGTGTTGAATACCAGTGGTGCGTTTTAGTAAACTTGTAATTTTTTTAATAATTTTTTTTATACTTTAAAAACAAAGATAGATTATTAAAAATTATTTATATTTTTATTATTTATTATTATATTAAAAATTTGGTTTTTAATTATTTTTCTCTACTGTACTAACTTTAGTATAGAACATTTGCAAAATATAAGTTTTGTTTAAAGTTAATTTACACAAAATTTTATATATAAACTTATTCTAAAACTTTGAATAAAAAAAATATTAGTATTAAAAGTACATTTTAGCAAAGCTTTAAATAAAAATAATTTTTTATGGGTTTTATAATTTATTGCACCTGCAATACATTGCACCCCTTCTATTAATTAAAAATTTTGCCTATGAAACCACATTTGGAGTTCTAATAAAAAATACTCCTCGTGAAATTTTGGCATAAACTATACCCCTGCTTCATCCCAGGCCTTAACCCTAACCCTAATATTAATTAAATTTTATTTTTTGCTTTGATAAAAATTTCTTTAATTGTTTGTTACACAAAATCGATGATCCATATAGTTATAATAGGGGGTGCAATATATTGCACTGTGCAATAAATTATAAATTCCATTTTTTATTATTGTAGAATAATTTTTTATACTATACTAAATTTAGTACAGAGCAGTGTTGAAAATTCAAAAAAAATTTTATGATTTTTGTGAACATAATTTTTTTTCATAATGTTCACATCAAAAATAAATATGTTCACATAGTAGAATTTAGACTTTATAATATAATGACTATTTGCAATTGACCAAAAGTTGATTCTATCTAAAAATAAGCTACTCACAGATTTTTTGTTTTCAAAATTTTCCAAAAAAGGTAGTTTATTTTTGAAATATATGGTAAATATAATCTTTATATTAATAAATTATGAATAAGAAATTATAAAAATTAAAATTTATATTCATACTATGTGAACATAAAATTTAAAATTTTTGATTTTTTATGTTCATGCTATGTGAACATAAAATATAAAAACATTGATTTTTTAAAAAACTTTATGTTCACTGTAAACACTGTGAACATATGATTTCCAACACTGGTACAGAGGGTTTACAGATACCCATTAATCAATTAGTTGACTAATCAATTAATCAAATAAGTTATATCTATAAAATTCAAATCAATTAGTTATCAACTTTACAGCTAATTAATTAATTCAATTTTTGATTTGTACCACTAATGTCAACTTGTAATTAATTTGCTTGACTGAATATGCTAGATTATCAATGAACATTATACTATATAAGCTGTTGGGTATTTAGACACAGTACTATATGGGGTACATATTATTATTTATAGATTTCTCCCATCCAATACTATTATTAAGAATATTATCTTCCAGAACTATAACACTAGCAAAAAGTAGCTCTAGTAGTTAGTAATTTGTTTGTGCAAGTTTTTTTAATAAATAAATTTACAAATATTATTGGTAAATCTTCTTAATTGCCAACCCAGATAAGATTCGCAATATTTTTATATTAGAATTGGGGCAAAATAAATATATAACAACATAGTACAAAATCTAAAACAGGCCTGTATATATAAAATTTTTATATAATTTAAAGAATTCTAAAGATGTTTTTACTTATATCTTCTTATCTACAGGTCCAATTTTAATGAAATTTTACTAGTAGATGCACAAGAACCTGCTCTACAACTTTACTTATATCAAAAAATAATATTTACTTAGTACAAAAAAAACTTTTCATAAGTTTCATAATCAGATTTACTAAAATATTGTTTATATATTTGTTTATCCCCAATTTCATATATAGTAATAATATAGCTATATTGCTGATCTTATCCGGATTGGTAATTAATGACCTTGATGTGTCTTTCAAAAATGACACTTTAAATAATTGTTCTAAAGCATTATGTTAGTTGAAATTGATTTAAAAATTTCTAAAAAAAGACAATGATATAAAAAATTTCTTAGTGAAAATACTTTTAATAACTTCAATTTAAATTTTACTTAGAACAAAATATAGTAATTAATATAAATATTCTTTGCAGTAGGTTTAGGTCACAGATAGTCAAGAATGTCTGAGTCTCTTGTACTTAATATAGTATAATATTGTATCACATAATATATACAAACATATACTTAATAATAAAGTCTTCGAGACACGACCTCACCTTAAAAAAAAAAAATAAATAAATAAAAATAAATATTCTTTGCAATTACTGATCTACAATTTGTTATAATAATATATTATTATAGAAAATTAAAGTTTAATGATTTAAATTTTTTTTTATCTATTGTGTCAAGATTCTGAAAGCTAAACTTTATAATTTTATTTCTTTGACACCTGTTTTATCAAATTAAGTCTTTTTATCATAGTTAAAGAATACATAAATTTTAGAATATTTATTTTTTTTTGCATGTATAAATATAACATACTTTATAAAACTGGTATAATATGAAATTAAAACAACTAAAATTATTTATTATTTTTATTGGTTAAAATTAGAGTAAGATAAGAATAATATATGAAAAAAAAATGTTTAAAGTAAAATTTGGCAAGAAATTTCTTTTGCTAAAATGCAAAAAAATAGTTTTATAAACAAAATTTTATATTATTAGTAATCAATTTTTTAAAAAAGGGAATTGCTTCAATTTCACATTACACAATTTTATTACTGACCAGAGGGTAGCAATATATTTTTATAATGATAAATTATAAAAATTTTAAAATTTAATATATTAATTTTAAAATTTGGCAACTTTAAAAATTATTCAATACAGTATTTTATATAAATCAATTTTTAGATAATTTTTTCTATTTTAAGTTATAATCAACACTTAAATTAGTTCTCATTTAAATTGTGGTACAATAATTGTAGCAGCTTATGCTGAAATTGGCTTATGCTGAAAATTTAAGTTATTTTATTATGAAATTATAAAAATTTAGAGGGCTTTTTCAGGAGTGTTTTTTTTTATAATTTGGTTAGGGTTTAGGGTTAGGGTTATTAATAAAAGAGTATATGTGAATTTTAGTAGATATTATAGATTTAAATTGAGACCCCGGATTTCAGCATAAGCCAATTTCAGCATAAGCCGCCACAATAATTATAAAATATAAAAATTTATGAAATATAGGCTTATAAAATATTATTTGTTCCAAAAATTTCAATATTTAAAGCAATATTGTATTAAATTACAGTTGCATGAAACTTTTATCAAATACTGTAAATAATAAATTTAAATTCTTTGCATTTGCTTAATAGTTTTTAGTATTTCTGGACCAAATAATATTTTTGTCACAAATATAAATATTATTCGGCAGAAATTCAATATTCAGCATTATGTCATCTAGTTTTAAAAAACAACGGTCAGTTGCTGTGCCATAATCATATGAGTTTTATATAATTATTGACGGTTACGTTGCTGTATTATTAATACAGATCACTATCTAAGATAGTAACTAACCTACTACTAAACTCTAACTAAGTAAGAACTGCATCAACAACGTATGTACTACGTAACTATCTCTGTCGCGGGTTTCACACTTTATTATTTTATTACCTTAAATGGCCGGGTAAAATACCCCTTCGATAATAGACTCATGTATTATACCCGGTACAAGATCTTCTTTAATTAAATGTGGATCTTTTTATAAACTCAAAGTGTATATGCATCTCACATTTTACATTATATGATAAATACTCAGCCATGAACTATACCCGGGATCTATTAAAAGGTTTTAAAATTGATGGAACGTAACAGACTTGGGTCTTGTATCCGGCCATTTACGGTACTTTATTTATATAGATCCTTCTATATGAGTACCTAATTTTATAAAACCAATTAAAAATATTAAAAACACTTCTTTATAGCCACAAATCACTTATAATTGCCATCACTACAATGTGCACATTTCCGTATTTAAATTCCCTTTATAATAATAAAATATTGAGTTTTATTTATCCTCTTTCATACCGATTTTTTACACTTTAAATAGAATGTAAATAGCTTTTTTTATGCCCATCGACTAAATCAAAACAAAACATTTTGTATGTAATGGTAAATAAGTATTTATGACATTGGCATATAAACTTGGTTTGCTATTTAATTCAACCATTCTTGGTCTATAGTGACTGTTTCGTGCAGCTGCTTAATCATAACAATATTATTATAGTGTTACAGTGTTATCGTATCACATTATTACAATATTATATTGGTATTACAGAATTACGGCATTACGGACTAATATTTATGACAATTAAACACTATGGTAGAATTAATTCTCCAGAGGAAAAGTTGCCGTAATGCCGCAATTCAGCAATTTTACCACCAATTATAATTAACTTCGGTGAAATGGTATTTCAGTGAAATTGATTTCGGGAAGTTAACTCACTGTTAAACCCGTAACCGAATCATTTAACCGATTTGACGTAATTTTTTATATCAGATATAGGATGTAACTAAGTGATTTCATAAGCCTTTATATATAGTTCCACTAATACTGCGACATCTGCGATATACTATGCAATCTATGTAACTGAAATAGAAAAATTAATAATAACTGTAAGTACGTACATGCGTGCATACGATCAAAGTTTATTTTCGTCCGCATCTGTCCGAATCTGTACTATCTTACTGTATTACCGTAAACTGCGTATAAAAGACCCGGGTCTCTTAAACCCCACCAATATTAAAACCTAATATTAGAGTCTAGTAAATACTGGAGAGATTGTACCATTAGAAGGAAAAATATATTTTAAAAAACCGCATTTGGCTATTACAGTACTTTAAATGGATGCCTGAAAAAATCGGGCGTATGTACAGAGGTGCGTAGTGCAATTTCCTTTAATAGAATGATTAATTGTACGTATTTGTAAGAAACGTGTTATTTAAGTTTTTTTGAAATCTAATATCTAATTACACAAAGATTAATACTATATAGATCTACGGGACTAACTTTGTAATATGAAGTTTAAATCTATAGTTACTCTTTGAATATTTAAACAAACTTTTCTTCAAAATTCATTGATTTCATTAAAACTCATTCCATTAAAATTCATTTCATTGCAATGTTTGGTAAAAAACATTTTGTTTTTGACGATATCCCAGATCTCTCTGGCAAAGTAAGTTAAAAGTGCTTAAAATTTATTCAAAGATTCCACATTTACTGTAATTTCTTATAAATAATTATTAATTCAGGTTGCGATAGTAACAGGAGGAAATACTGGTATAGGATTCGTGACTGCTAGAGAATTGGCACGCAAAAATGCTCATGTATTTGTTGCAAGTCGTAGTAAGGAAAGAGGCGAATCAGCTGTAGAATTGATAAAGAAAGAAATAAATAAAGATGCTGTCGAATTTTTGCAATTGGATTTAAATAGTTTAAATTCTATTAAACATTCCGCTGAGACATTTTTGGCTAGAAAATTATCATTGCATATTCTGTAAGTGAAATGTTTTATATCTTATTAGTTATTGTCTATTTCGAAATTTAATATATTTTAATTACCTTATTCATAGAGTCAATAATGCCGGTATAATGGCAACGTAAGTTTTTATTTCTCACATGCGATTATATTACCCATTCTAATTTTTATATCATATCAAAGCTCATTTGAAACCACTCAAGATGGCATTCAAGACCAGTTTGGTGTAAAAGTAAATGATCTTCTAATGCTAAAAGAATTTACGTACGTACGTACTAGAGATGTGATCCGGATATCCGCTAGCTTAATTTTATACATAATAAAATTATTATGAAGAATTTGGACATCCGGATATCCGTTAAATTTTAAATGGAAACCGGATAACGGATCGCATCCTAATTAACAATATGCTAAATTGTCACTCGCTAAATTACCTGCATCAAAATTATCTTTTAAAAAAGATGTTAACATGAAATTTTATAAATTATAAAATAGCTTTTCACAATCTTATTATTGCCAACCATCAAAGCCTCGGCTCCATCACGTATTGTCAATGTTAGCAGGTTAGTCAAACTAACTTGTTTTTTTTTTTTTTATCAAATAATCAAGATATTTAAAATCATTATATTTTTATCGTTATGGTCATAGCAATGGTCATACTTTTGTTCCATCAGGTGGAATAGAATTTGATAAATTGAATGACCCAAATGCTCATACTTCGTTTCAAAGATATGGTCAATCGAAACTTGCAAATATTTTATTTACTCATGAACTTAATAAAAGACTTTCAGGAACCAATGTTTATTGTAATTGTCTTCATCCAGGTAAAAATATATATATATATATATATATTTATATTAATTTAGTATTTTAACATTAATAGTAAATTATTTATCTTCACCTATTAATATTATAAATGCATATAAATTAAATAAGGTGCTATAAATACAGAGCTAACCCGTGGAATGGTTGATAATTGGGGTTTTTGGATAAAACCATTTCTTTCTGTGGTTGGATTCTTTCTGCTTACACCTGATGATGGCGCGTTAACTAATCTTTACTGTGCTACAAGTCCTGAAATTGAAGAAAAAAATTACCGCGCAAGGTATTTTATACCCTTTGGTAAGTTAGAAGTACCTAGCGATTATGGCAAAGACGAAGAATTGGCTAAAAAGTTGTGGGATTTTTCGGAAAATCTTGTTAAAGAAAAACTAGGCGATGACATTTTTAGCAAATGTTACGCATAAATTACTCAGCATTATAGTACGTTACTACGTTGAAATTCTCTTCTGCATAAGATTGCTCGTCTTTTTAGTATTTATGTATATTACAGCTCACGTTCGCTAAGGTGAACTCCCAATATCTATTGTTTATGTTCTGTATAGTGTTAAACAAATACTAACTGAACAAAATATCCTGTATAAATAAGTACAAACCCTAGAACCGAAATGGTCGCTAAGGTTAATTACTTACCTATTAAATCTATAATATATTACTTTTTATTCAATTGTTTATTTAAACTGAATTTTTATTACTGTAATAAATTTGGTCACTGTACTTTAAATTTTGCAATTTTGACTTATGATTATTATACATAATTTTACAATTTATTATAACGCTTTGCAAAAAGATGTAACCCGGTGATTTTTTTAATGATGATGGCTGAGAACCACTGAGATCCCAAATTGTCTGTTATTTTATATTTTCGATTGGTTACGTTTATATTTCTTTAAAATCAGGTTAATTCTTAAAATTTCAAAAAATTTATAAAATAACCGATTTTCATACGACTTTGTAATCTGCAGAGGTCACATCTTTTTGCAAAGCACAATAATTATCATCATTATGAAGATCATGTAGAATTTCCTAATTTCAGCGTTTTTTGACAAGTAAATCTAATTATTTTCTCTTACAAGTAAAAATTTCCAAAATTTCACCGTGTTTATTGGCTATCAATTTGGCCAATTAATATAAAGTTTTTTTTTACTGCTAAGCATAAAGAAATAATAATCTGCAAAACAGCTTCTATCGCTATAAAATGCTGCATTAATTGTAAGTTATAAAATTTTCTTGAACATTCGAAAATAACCTAAAAATCGAACCAACAATGTTGATATTGTGAATTTTCGATAAACATTTGAAAAATTTTATTTACAATTATTGTATATTTCTTATGATATGAATGTCCAATTTTTTTCCATATTGTATATCTGAAATTAAATCGGGCTTTCATTCGTCAGACAACTATACAAAGTATAAATTTTGATATCCTGAATATAAAGTTAAATAATATCATTTTTAACCAATCAGGCTTGTATTTTGATATTAAATTTCAAATTCCGATGTGTGATGCATGAACTCATAGAAGATCATTGAAGATTTTACATGTCCATTCATCAAGTCCAGCTGATAATTTTGCTATAGAGGCTGCTTATAACTAGGGCTAAATACCGACCTATATCTGACGCATCTGATCCGGAAATTTGGTTACCCTCCTGCAAAAAAAATGTGATAACATGTAGTGATGCGGACGGGGCGAGCCGCGAGCCGAACAGCTAAGCTTAGCCGATCATCGGCTCGTCTATGGGTCTACTAATAAAGTATCGGCTCCAACAATAGCTCAGCTAAGACCTTGAAGCCGAGCATGGAGCTGAGAGCCGACAGTGAGCCGAATACAACACGGCTATTGGCCAATAGTAGATCATCTAGTATCGTGACTTAAATTATGCTCGTCTTTTTAAATATTTCATAAAAAGCAAAGCAAATGTGGCAAATAATTAAGGTATTTCCTAACTTGCTCAACAAAAAATCAAAGTTTTTTCGAATGCTAATAGCTGTATAGTGACTCAATCACATTTTGAATATTTTTAATTCGGAAATTAGGCTGTTCGAAGTTAATTTTTCGGTTAACATCACTTTCCAGGACTTTCGGAAGAAGGGGGGGGGACAAATGGAATGAACATGTAAAATGAACAAATATTTTTGAAGTAGTAAATTTAGTCTAGAGATTCTAGTTGAGTTACTAATTAGTCAGATAAATTTGATTCAGTAGTTAACATTGCATTCCTCTTGCAAAAGAGAGGAGCAAAAAAAAATAAATAAAATAAAATAAAATAAAATAAATAAAAAATTATAATATGCATTCTTCCGAGAAAAAGAACTTCATACGTACAATTTATACAGCCAAAAATTCTCGTGATCTAGTTGAAATAAATCACTGATCGAATGGCTTAAAAATTAATGTAAAAAAGTATCGATTCGAATAATTGTTTTGCAATTGTTATTTCTGTAAATGCTATATGGGCTAGGTGCTGGGAAAAGGGACCAAATTAACAATTTTTTCAAAAGTAATGTTTTTATATAAATCAATTTAGAATGATATTAAGATCATTTTTTACTTAAAACACATAAGTTGTTGTATTAATAAAATTTTGCAGTGTAGCCCTTTAAAGTTTGCATTTTCTTATAAGTTATTATAAGATTTACAATACAAAAATTGATTTTCTGAAGATCTTTTGTTTTTTCAATTTGGTCCATTTTTGCAGCACCTAGCCCATATGTTTATTCAAATATTTCTTCATACTCATTAATACTAGTTCTCTAGCTCTTCCCAATCAAAAAAAAAAAACACTTCGGATGCTCTTTTTTGGCGATTTTTCTTGAATAATTTTATCGCAAAATGAAATAAACATATGAGGAACAGCCAAGTAGGAAGCTTTACTTTTATTATTTATTTTTTTATTTTGTTTATTTTTTTAAATTATTTTTTAATTATTATTATTTTTTTAAATTATTTTTTAATTATTTTTTTAATTCTTTTTAATTTTATTTTTAAAACATTTTTAGGGTAATAACAGATATTATGTAATATCATGAGGGGGAGGGGGTCTCTGATTTTTTTACATTAGATATATAAATTTATAATAGCCAATCAAATTTCTCTTATGTGAGGGGAGGGTGTAGAGTGTATAGTAAAAAAATATTATGTAATATCTGTTATTACCCTTATTTTTTTAAATTATTTTTTTATTTTATTTTAAATTATTTTTTTATTTTATTTTAAAATTATTTTTTTATTTTATTTTAAGGATTTTAAAAAATGGTGCACCTGCACCACGGTGCACCCCCGGATCACCCCCCGGATCACCCCGGATCACTACCCCGGATCACATGGTCGACAGCACACTCTGGATCACGTGATCGATATGATCAATGGTACGTTTTTTTATAATTTTACTTATGCAAGAATTATATTTTATTTAAGAATTACGATTTATAGCGATTGATAGATGATTAATTTATTACAATTGCATGGCATGATACATATCGCAATTACTAAAAAACAACTTTAATATACCCTACCTACCCTAACCTTAACTCTAACATAACTAAAAGCAAACAAAGCTATCTGCTACAAATTCTTATACGCCACTTCGTCATACTCAGTACAGCTTGTATTGCTTCGCTTACGCTCAGCAACACAGACAGGGCTCGCTTCGCTCACCCTGTAGTCACTTCGCTTCGGCTGTCGCCTCCGCTTTGCTCTATCTTCTAAATATTCGATACAATCTCAACTAATTTACCTAACCCTAGACGACTCAACAAAATTTTGTGGTGGAAACACGGAAAGTGGAAAACGAAAATCACCGGAAAAAGAAAGTGCATTACTTAAATGTTTTCAAACTGGGAAAACATGGACAACCCGCGAAAGAAGAAATAGGCGGGCAAATGAAAACTATCAGAAAAAAAAATAAGTATTACTTGAACGTGTTCACAACCGGAAAATCAAAGATAACAAGTACAATTAATATCCACTAAAACAGAAATCCTAGCCATAGACAAAACGGACAAACGAAATCACCTGGAAGAAATTAGTGTTAAAAAAGTGTGCAAATGAAAATTACCGAAAAATGAATAGACGCGTTACTTGAATGTGTTTCACTACTGAAAAATAAAAGACAACAAATATACCTACTGAAACAGAAAGCCTAGCCATAGTCAGAGCAACAAACGAACCACTTGGAAAGGATGATCATTAGAAAGGTGAGCGAACAAAAAATGCTAAAAAAAGAAATAAACACGTTATTTGAACGTGTTTTATAAGGGGAGTAACAAAAATCAGGTGATTTTTTAGGGGGGAGGGGGGTAAAAAAAGTTAAAATTATATATAAGAACCTGACTATTTATATATTAAGGAAGAGGGAGGGGGTATGCCTCTGATAAAAAATAATCAGGTGATTAATGACACTGCCCTAACGATTTTTAAATTAATTTTAAAATTTTTGAAACATTGTGAAATATTTAATATTAATTTTACTATAACGATTTTTAAATTAATTTTAAAATTTTCGAAACGTTGCAAAATATTTAATATTAATTTAACAATTTTTAAGATAATTTTAAAACTTTCGAATCATTGCGAAATATTTTAAAATAGCTTAAATTATTTTAAAAAAGATTAAACAAAAATTCGTAATATATAATATNCGAAATTATTTGATACTTTTTTTGAATAGACGAAATTATAAGGAACATATCTATATAAATTTTATTTGCTCTTCCTTATAAAAAATTTTAACTTTCTCTAATGAAGACGAAATAGGCCTTTTTCAAAAATCAATTTTGGTGGCATCACTATTTACAACCAGTCAAACAAAAACAACATCAAGTACAATATACCAACTCGAAACCGAAAACCTAACCCTAGACAAATCTGCAGGAAGAATAGAGTGGACAAATGAAAATCACTGGAAAAAAGAAATAGAGGTATTGCTTGAATATGTTTTACAGCTATGCAAACAAAACAACAAGCAAATTAATAGTACTCTCTCAAAATCAGAAGCCTAATTTCAGACAAAGCGAACAAATGAAAAACCCCTAGAAAGAAGAAATGAACATCGGGTTAGTTGAACCATTTTGCAGCCAAAAAACAAAAAAAAACACAACAAAATAGTGCATACCGGAGCCAAAACTAAAATACAGGCTTGCGAAGATACGCGGCAACCACAAATCCTATAACATTACCTGAAACGAAAAGAAAAAAATTAGGTTTATCATAGGAAAAAAACATTGATTATCAATAATGATCACCAATATTATATACCCCATGACAGTCCACGTGATCACGATCTACATAATCAGTTGTAACACTGGACGGATGATCTATATGATCAGGTGTAATACCGGACAAAGGGATGCACCATGGTGCACGGTGCGCCAAAATATAAATTTCTTATTTTAAATTATTTTTTTATTTTATTTTAAATTATTTTTTTTATTTATTTTAAATTATTTTTTTATTTTAAATTATTTTTTTTATTTTATTTTAAATTATTTTTTTATTTTATTTTAAATTATTTTTTTATTTTGTTTTAAATTATTTTTTATTTTTATTTGTTTTTTTCTTTTAAATTTTATTTTTAAATTATTTATTTTTTAAATTATTTTATTTTTTTATTTCTTTTTAATTTTTTTTAACAATATTTTTTAAATCATTTTTTAATTCATTTTTTTAATTCTTTTTATTTTTTAAATTATTTTTATTTTTTAAAGGCAATTATTATTTGTACACTAGTATATAAACACAGGTACATATGATAACTTAACACAAGTATATATGATAACTTAAAATTTTGCTTATGAAACCACTCTTCAGGCTCTAACAAAAAAATTCCTTGCAAAATTTTATATAAACTATAACCCTTTCCAATTCCAAAGCTAACCCTAACCCTAACCTTAAATCAGGTTTAATTTTGGTCTATAATTTATATTATATGCGAATTTGCAAATCAATTAATTGTACCCATGTACATATATATAGAGTACAAATAGTTTTTTCTTTTTTAAATTATTTTTTTTAGTTCTTTTTTTAATTCTTTTTAATTTTATTTTTAAAACTTTTTATTTTTTTAAATTATTTTTTTATTTTATTTTAAAGAAAATTTCTTATTGTACACTAGTGTATGAAACATGGATATTAATTAATCAATTTGCAAATCCATGCAACATATAAATTTTTAACCAAAAACTAACCTGATTTAAGGTTAGGGTAAATGTTAGCTTTGGGATGGAAAGGTTTATAGTTTATACAAAGGAACATTTTTTGTTAGAACCTCAAAGACTAATTTATAATCGGGTTTGAGATATTAAAATACCCATGTTTCTTATACTAGTATACAAATAGAAATTCTCTATTTTAAATTATTTTTTATTTTTATTTGTTTTTTTTCTTTTAAATTTTATTTTTAAATTATTTTTATTTTTTAAATTATTTTATTTTTTTAATTTTTTTAATTTTTTTTAATAAAATTTTTAATCATTTTTATTTTTTTTAATTTATTTTTTTATTTTTTTTAATTATTTTTTTTAAATTTATTTTAAATTATTTTTTCATTTTAAGTTTATGTAATTTAGCGCATATGTGTTGTAACGCATCCATCTAATAAACCAATTATATTATAGAATTAGGTGTAATATGAAGTTGAAAAAAATAGTGATCTTTTAAAAAATTAGCTATGGCTTATAATTTTGCTTATGAAACCACTCTTCATGATCTACCAAAAAATTTCTTGCAAAATTTTACTATAAAACCCTTTCTCGCCTATATACTATTCTAACCTTACTCTAACCATAACAAACAAAAAAATGAGTTATTTTGGTTGTTTTGATTTCACATTATACCAAATCATATAAGGTGCGCAATAGCACACATGTGCAAATATATTAAATTTTTTATTTTATTTTTTTTTTAAATTTTTTTAATTCTTTTTTTTTTAAATTATTTTAAATTATTTTTATTTTTTTGAATTTTATTATTTTTTTTAATTCTTTTTATTTTATTTTTTAAATTATTTTGTTTATTTTTTATTAAGAGAATTGCTAATTTTAATTAGAAGAAATTTTCTATTACACAAGACCAAATCGACTAATAATATTTATTTTTATTTATATTATATATTAATAGGAATGCCAAGTTACAATATTGGACATTTGGACAATTTTAGCATTTGGACATTTGGACAATATCCAATTGTCCAAATACAGTTGGACCTCAATAAATGCAACCTCTATAAATGCAATACCTCCCTAAATATACGCTTTTTTCCATAAGATGTTATTAGTACTAAATGCATATTCTATATTCTGTAAATGCACATTCTCTTGAATAACATTTTATATCATACTAGCCTCTCTAAATGCATATAGCCAATCAAATTTTAGTATTTAAGATAGGTTATTTAGTATTTAAGATAGGTTATACAATTTTTGGTAGAAGTTATACAAACTTGATAATCTAATTTTTAAAGCTGCAATTTAATTAGCTTTCTTTAAATACAAACCTCCCTAAATGCACATTGTAGGCTTGTCTCTATGAATTGCATTTATAGAGGTTTTGACTGTAATTTTAATTGGACATAGTAACTTTTTTTATTGGATATTAAAAAAAATTAATATAATTTTGGCCTAAATTAAACTTAATTCAGGCCAATATTTACTCATACAAAATATTTTTAATATATACTGTATATTTAAAAACTATACTGATAATAATAATAATAATTATTATTTTTATAAAAAATATGCATATGTACATATATATTCATACTACTGCATAAACTTAAATTTTCTATTTTACTTACAATATTTATATTTGATATTGGCTAATAAAATATAATTGGGGTGTGGCGCCTTAGAGAAGTGGTCAAGGTGTCACCCCCAAGCGGCTGGTTGACAGTTCAAATCCTACTGTTGATGCTTTGAACAATAGGCCTGTATTCGGTAACCATGTGGCTCAGATTGGTTGGGTTGTAAAAACCTGTTACCTTGGTTCCACCATATTGAATGGGAGCTACGGCGCAATGGTGTTATCGTTATACCGTAAAATCCAGGGAACCGAAGAAATGGAAACCCATTTGGCAAGTCCGAATTAGGAGGTAATAGTGAAGATCTACAATGGCACTACCAAAAAGAAGGTCGGTAGCCGGGATCGGAATGAACCTAATAAGGGCAGGCGGCTTTGTCGCTAAATCCATATCCGAAGTGGAATGGGACACAAAAGACAACAGTAGGCATTTGGTGCGAGGGTAAAGTAGCCCTTAGGCTGATGATTTATTTAAAAGAGTTGGGGCCTCTTAATATCTGCGTTTGTGCAGTATAACGGGTAGTAATAGGAAGAGCGTGAACCAGAGGGTTTAAATAGGCAATTCCTGTAGTTGGGTTGTAAATATGGCAGCTAGTGTAGAACCTTCGGGCGGACTACTTAAATTAGGCACCAAAGTGCACGTGTAGCTAGTTGTATCCTCATTCATGTAATAAATATTACATCCTAATAACTCATAATAAAATCCCGGCCATAGTACCCGGCCTCTAAAGTTTAAAAAAAAAATAATAAAATATAATTAATCAAACAGAATTTTAGAACTATAAAATAATTGTATTTCAAAAAAAAATAAAAACAATACTTGATTTTATTTTTAATTTTAAAATAAAGGCATATTATAAAAGAAAATACACCAATACAAAAATTAGAAGTAGTTTATTTTTCAAATATAATTGATTTTTGGTTAATCACAAATAGTTATAGTCCAGTGCGGCAAGATTGATACACCAAAACTAATAGCTATTTTTATCTATATATAAAAGTTTTTCAATTTTAACTATTTATTTATAGTTTTTTTATATAAAATAAAAGAAGATCTAAGCTATGTTTGATATAATTTTTATTGTTATTTTATAGTAAGTTTATTTTATTATAAATTTTTTAATAAATTCTATTTTTTAAAAAAATAATTTTAAACTATTTTTTTTTTAAAAAAAAATTATTTTACCACCAATATGCAACTTTATAAGCTTATGCTACGCAACTGCATTGCCACACATATGCTAAATATACAGTTAAAATTTTAACTTAATTGAATTAGTAGTTGTTAAAGAAAAAATGTATGTATCGCACAATGCGACACAATTATATATCGCACTCTATAAGTACAGGTGTAATGTGAGATCAAAATAATAAAAAAACAAAACACTTTACTTGATTTTAATTAGAGTTAGGGTAAGTACTGGGTAAGTGCAGTCTTGGGTTAGAGTAATGCATAGTTTATATCAAAATTTTGCAAGGAATTTTTTTTGTTAGAACACGAAGGGCTGTTTCTTATGCAAAATTTTGATTTAAGTTTTTTGTATTTTTTATTTTAACACCTAATTCTGAAATTTGATTGGTTGGGCGATAAATAAGAGTATTGCACTGTGCGGTATATAGATAACTCCGTTGTTAAAATATAGATTAAAAACTAATTTATTTTAATAAAGTTTATATATTACTATATATAGTAATTTTATATAGTAATTATTATTAAATATTTAAAATTTATATTTTAACAACTACTAATTCAATTAAGCTGAAGTTTTAACTATATATTTAGCATATATATAACAATATAATTGTACAATATAAACTTACAAAGTTGTAAATTAGTAACAAAAATATATTTATTTTTAAAAGGTATTTTTTTGCTTTTTTTAAAAAAAAATACTAAATTTTAAAAACATTATTATACAACAATATGTATATAAAAGGAGAATAAATTTTATATTAATAGATAGCTTAGAACTTGGTTTATTTAGCACAAAAAAATTATAAATAGATAATTAAAAATTAAAAATTTTTATATATAAATAAATTAATTTTTTTAATTTTAATATATTTATATTTTTAGATTTTACAAATTGAAAAATAAGTCATTAATAAAAATTTTTACAGAAATAAAATTTTTTAATAAAATTTATATTTAAATATTTCCTAAACCATGTATAATAAATAAAGTTATTTAAATATTTGTATTAAATTTTAGAAAAAAATTTTTATTATGAATAGATGGTATATCAATCTTTTTTGCACCAGACTATATTAATAGTAAGTCTAAATTCTGCTATGTAAATAGATAATTGGCACTTAAGTAAACTTGTTTAGAAGACTAAAAAATATATATATTAAAAATTTTATCAAAATTGGAGCAGTTTTTATTATTAGACATAGGATATATCCCATTCATCCATTCATTGCTTTATAATTAAAATTTTTAAAAAAATATATGAATTTACTATAAACTTTGAGCTAAAAATCCTATTTAGCTTAACTAAGTAACTTCAAATTAAATTTTTTGAAAATATAGAGAACAGGGAGGAGAAAAAGGTAGTACAAAAATCAAATTTAAATTTTGCTAATTCTGCATTTTTTCAAAATTTAACTTTACCAAAAACAAAGATTTACTAATTTTAAATTAGAAGTTATATGTAAAATCGTGCTCTGAACAACTTTACTTAGGCGATCAAAGTAGATTACCTTGTATGAAAAATGGGTTGTCTATGTACTAAAGTTAAAAATTTTTGGTTTGTAATATAAAACTTTTTTTTTTATCAAGATAACCAACCTGCTTTGGGCCTCTAAGTAAACTTGTTCAGGGAGTATTTCTACTTGGTCTCAAGTCAAAATGTGTTTTCTTAGACCTTTTTTGGATGAAAAATAGGATTAAAGTTAGACAAAAAAAATTTTTTTAAAAAAAATTTTTTGTCTAACTTTAAACCTATTTTTTATTCAGAAAAGGTTTGTTATAAGGCCATGCAAATTAAATTAGTTGGTTCTCATAACATGGGACAAGCAAATAGGACCTAGCTGGTCGGCAAAAAATATTATATTTAAAAACTTTTTTAATAATTTAAAAATTTTTATAAATTTTTTTTTCAAAAAAAATTTTATTATAACAAAAATTTTTAACTTTTCAAAAAAGTGACCCGGCCAGGTTATGAGAACCAATTTTATTAGTTTGCATGGCCTAAACCAAAAATTTTTAACTTTAGTATATAGACAGCCCATTTTTCTTACAAGGTAAGCTACTTTGGTTGCCTAAGTAAAGTTGTTCAGAGCACAATTTTTACACATAACTGCTAATTTAAAATTAGTAAATTTTGTTTTTGGTAAAGTTACATTTTGAAAAAGTACAGAATTGGCAAAATTTTAATTTGATTTTTGTATAGTGCAAGAAGCCTATATTCAACATGTTTCAATTTTTAAATCACTATAATTTTTTGCACAAAAGGTTTTTTAAAAAACTAACCAGTAACTTTGTAGAGCAATATTAGTTCTATAAATTTACTAAATATTTTTTTAAAAAACCTTCTCTATAAAAAGTTAATATGTTTTAAAAATTACTATTGTTTATATATAATTACTATGTGTTTCAATTTTAACTAATTTAAAGTACTATAAATTTTTTTTTTTAAGATGCGATCATGCCTCTAGTTTTTATTAGATGTATATCGATCATTACAACATTGTTGTACAATTTTTATACTATCTACTGAGTACCGAAACTAGGACTAATTTATTCCTAACCTAAATCTACCAGAGTCTTCTATATTCCCATTTATATGGTTAACCTAACTTTGACGTCCCTTTCCAACCTACAATTGGTATTCACATGTTCACTACTTTACCCACACTACCTAGTATCATCCCTTCCAATTTGGTGTAGTGTTGTCAGGTAGGTGCTTTATGCTTTCAGATTGGTGTACCTAAACACCTTGCTGGCATACTTTTCAGAAGTTCATATCTCAAGCCATGCAGCTGCCTCTACCATATTGGGTAAATATCTCAAGCCTGCATGCTGCCACAACTAACTGGGTTCCTGCGTCTTTTGAGTCCAGGATTTAATATTCATGCTATAACTTTTTATAAAAGCAACATTTTAAAAATCTGACCAGTAACTTTGTTAACTATAATAAGCTCTACAAATTTGCCAAATATCTTTTAAAAATATTGTCTCTACAAAAAGTTGATGCATTTTAAAGTTATACTATTTTATTGTTTAGTATAGGCTTCTTGCACTATACTATCTTTTTCTTCTTCCTGTCCTCTATATTTCTTAAAAATTTAATTTGAAGTTAACTAGTTAAGCTAAATAGGATCTTCAGTTTAAAGTTTATAGTAAATTTATATATATTTTAAAAATTTTAATTATAGAAAGCAATTTGAACTTACACAGTCTACTAAAATGATTAATAATATACTTAATCGTCATACTGATCCTGTACATTTTGATAATATCAAAACAGAAAATAATATTATTACTGATTCACCAATAATTAAAGAATATATCCAATCACACTTCCATCAATGGACAGCTCAATCCATATAATCAATTTTTTTTTCAAACAGAATGGCAATCAGAGTACAAACCTTCTCCAACTATCCTTTCTTCCTGGTACAACACAGTTCTCACTGAAATTACTGCTGAAGAAGTTACTAGTACTATAACACCATTTCCAAACAATAAAGTTTGTGGGCCTTCAGGTATTAGCTATGAAATGCTTAAACATTGTGGAACAAAAACAATTCTCGCAATTACAGCTCTCTTTAATCGATGCATTTTATCACAACAAGTTCCAAAACAATGGAAGGACAGTCGTATTTTTCCAATTTCTAAAAAACCTACATTTGATGGAAATCTAAATAACACACGCCCTATTAGTCTTATTGAACATATTAAAAAACTATATACTAAAATCCTCACTAACTGCCTTAATAATACCCTTTTATCATATAATATTCTCAATCCACACAATTACATTGCCTTGCCAGGCAATAGTACTAATATTCCTATTCATATTCTCAATAACTTATTGAAGATGCAAATTGTAACCAAAAAGAAATTTGGCTTCTCTCTCAAGACATTAGCAAAGCATATGACTCTGTTAATCTTAATCTTCTTGAAAAAGCACTTTACCGACTCAACATGCCCTCTCAGTTAATTAATATTATCACCAACTTACTTACTGACCGGTCAAACCGAGTTATTACTAACTTTGGACTTACACAACCTTATGAAGTACAAGATGGTATAGATCAAGGTGAAACTATAACTCCACTACTTTGGCGAATTTATTATGATCCTCTTATTAGCAAAATTTCTAGTACATATACTGGCTATACTAGTTCTGCTATATGGACTACAACAATATCACCTCTAGTATTTAACAAAACAGAAGCCTCAGCTTCAGTTTTAGCATACATGGATGATACTCTATGGATTGCACAATCCTTTCAACAACTACAACAAATTATACAAACTGCATCATCATTTTATCAAATAACCAACATCAAAGTTAATCCAAACAAATCAGTACTAATCTCTAATACCAAGAAATCTCATTCTATTACTTTTCTCAACTCATCTATTCCAACCCAACCTCTTCATACTCCTTTCAAATTTCTTGGTTGCTGGTTTACTACCAACACCAAAACATATCCTCAAATCAAACTAATTATACAAGAAATATTCGAAATTGTAAATACTCTCAATACTAAAATAATAACTGACAAACAGGCTAGTTATATTATTAATACTATAATAACACCTATACTCAAATATCGAATTCACAACATTGTTTTGTCACAATCAATATGCAACAAAATCCTTGCAAGATATCTTACAGTTGCAAAACACAAAGCCAAACTAGCCAAATCTACTCCTAATAGTACAATGCTTAACTATAATATTTATAGTATCAAGAATATCTGGGATATTCAGCTACAACATCATATATCCAACTTTATCCTCTGACTAAACAATAAAGAACTATTAGGCACTAGTACACACATTAGATTACAACAACTACAAAACAATTTATAGTCTATTACTAATATACTACTATACCCTAACCCCATAATAGACAGAGCTAATAAAAATACTACAACTTTCAAAATTATCCTACTTTTAAAACATCTTGAATTATCGATTCATGCACATTCAGATATAATACAACCCTATACTATAGACTTACCCTATATACCACTTGAAAATATATTGCAAACTCATACTCACTATCCAATATTTAAACATCAACTTCGATCAAAACATATTATATTTCTTGAACAACTTACATCTTTTGACAACTCTGTACTTCTTACATGGAAACATATTTCACCAAGAATTAATTCTCTCATACCAGGCAAGATACCTAAATGGTTTACTATACTAGAAAGTAAAATAACTACTAATTCCACTACTAGAAAACTTATATCTACACTCCAACTACCTTCAATTAACTCTTTATCCTACACTACTGGCCATTTTAATACTAAAAACAAGCCTTGGCTTATAACATACAAAGAACAAAACATTATCATGGGAAAAGCTAGACGCTTTAACCCACAAACTAACACTATCTCTATTACACACTGGACTTCTAAAATTGATAAAACAAAAACATCTTTATATCCAATTTCAAATATTGTTTGTTATCAATGTACTGGTTGTTTGTTTAACTCAAAAAGAATTCAAAACTATTGTACTATTGACATCTCTGCAACTTTATCTACTAAATTTTTGGGTAGAAAAGTTTACAAACAAACATCAAACAAACTCAAGCTCAATGCCAACTATCTTGATCTACTTTTTTCTATAGCATCTCGCTATCTGCTTTCAATACCAACTTTACCTTCTATACCAATTCACCCTATAGCAATAAATGAGATTTTTTCCTCTAATACTTCAACTAATACATTGCAACAAATAGCACAAGCAAATACTATTCTTTCAGAATTTACCTTTTATACCGATGGATCTGTTACCAATCTTGGTAATTCAAGATGCTCAATGGGCATTGCCTGGATACTGATTTACAACAACTCAATTATCCACCAGTTCTCTGCACAAATCCAAAACTGGCCATCATCATACAAAGCAGAACTAACTACAATACTATTAGCTATTTGTACATGTCCTCAAAATAGTACTATTCACATATATACTGACTCCCAATCTATTATTTCAAAATACAAGTCCCTTCTAAACACTAAATACAACACTAGCAAAATATACTCATATAATTATTGGCTTATTTGGCATACTCTATTATATCTCATCCAATCATATTCATATACTATTACTTTACATAAGGTTCCAGCACATGGTGATAATGAATTTAACAATTTTGCTGATCAACTAGCAAAAAACCATACAAGTTCTTCTATTTTACAATTTCTCCCTAACAACATCTACAACCCTTCATTTTATTTACAATATAAACAATTTAATGTAGAACAACCTACACATCGCTGTATTAAAAATATTTGCAATGCACATATTATTGCAATGTGGTCATCACAAAATCGAATCCAGCATATTATTCCTATTGCAACCCAAATTGATTGGAATGCTACATGGCTTTTCCTTAACAATAACCACAAACGCTCATGCAATTATACTAACTTTCAACTTAGCCAATCCAAATCATTTCGAATTAAAAACTTACTTCATATGTTCCCTATACTACCTTATCTTAACTCCTTAAATTTTACAAATTCTAAACACGCAAAATGTATTTCCTGCAACCAACCTGAAAGCCAATTTTATTGGCTACTTTGTACTAGATATAATAATATATCCCAAATCATCCATAATACTATTACACAATTCTCATTTTCAGATCTCTCAGACATAACAGAAATTCAGATCCAACAACTTTGTACAAATCTTATTAATCATTAATGCTTAAATCCTAATTACAATCCCCCCTTCAATACCCCCTCATTTATAACTACCATTCAAGGCTTTATTCCACTTCCATTAATTAATACAATATTCCAATATTCTTCTTACAAAATAGCTTCCAATATTGCTATTAAAATTCTCCTAAATATCTCTTACAATACTTATGAACAACTTTGGAAACCTTACTGTGCTAAACTTGCACAATGGAAAACCTCTCAAAACTTTAGCTCAATATCTACTATTCTTCCAAATTCACATACTTCTGCATATAAACATACTAGAATTCACTATACCTATATTTGCATCTGTGGTCTTCCTGACCAGCTACATGATGAAGATACAAATACATGTCCACCTACTGGTTGAGCACTTCGAAAAATTGATACCTGGTCCTACCAATGGATCAAATATAGCTCAAATACTAATTCTATACTCTATATCCAAATCTAGGTGAGTTTTAACCACTCTAGTAGGTTTAGGTTGCAGATAAATTAGATAATATTAATTTTGTCTATAGTCTGAGTCTCAACTTTTGTAATATAAACTGTATTAAAAATATTCTTGTAATATTAAGAAACCCCTAGAGGAATCTCACACAGTTTATCAATAAAGATAGAGGCAAAACCTCACCTTACCAAAAGAGAGAGGATAACTTATTTTTAGCTTTTGTTATTATATTATTAAAATTGTCTAATAAAATATTGGACAATTGGACATATATCCAATTAATATTTTGGATATAGCATAAATTCTCGAAAATAATGGGCATGGGTGTTATTTCGAATTTTAGCCTGAATTAAGCTTAATTTGGGCAAATTTTGAAATAATGCCCATGTCTGTTATTTCAAGAATTTATGGTATGTCCAATAATTTTATAATTTATTTAGACATTGTCCAATAGCTAAGGCCCAAAAATTATTTGGATATTTGGACTATGTCCAAATGTCCAAATGTTCAATTAAATTTATATGAACATTGTCCAATATCAACTCTGCATATTAATATATATTTATTTTATATTTATTTATAATATACAAGCTACTTTAAAATGTATTAGTCCACTCTTTTATTTAATACTAGCCTGACCCTAATTCTATACTACCCTTACTATAACTCCTGATATTACTCTAACTTTAACCTTAACCTTTACCGTAACTCTAACTCCAACTCTTTTAGCTCTCCTTCAGCTCTTATACTAATCTTATCTTATCCTAACCCAAATTCATACTACTAACCCATTCTAACCCTAATATACAGCTTTAATCTATATAAATAGCACACATTTTGCAATAGTATACTAGTCAAATTCAATTATTCTTTTTTTTTTTTTTTAAGGGCAATCCTGCCTTTATTATTTGGGATATGAGTATAACACTCTAGGATTTTTAGACTACCGCCTATATTCTCTCCCTTCTACAATAAAGGCTCGTCCAGTTACTGAAGTACCTAAACGCGATCTGCCACAATCAAGAATAGTCTCAAATTTTGGTCTTCTAACGCATAGAACACTTCAAATTATCACCAACAGGCTCTTGCTAGCTTTGTCAGGATCGCCCCCTTTCCTAAAATTTTTCCTTCTTCATACAGGACAAAATGAAAAAGGTGAAAGTCTAATAAACTAACAAGAAAATGAAAAGCTAAAAACATGTGACCGATACAAAAAAGAAAAAACATAAGAAAAGAGACCAATCCTGACCAGGGAAAGAAAAAAGAAAGAAAACAAAGAAAAAAGGATAAAACTGACAAATACTATATTTAAAAATTATATAACACTGCGTAAGGAATCGCCTCACCTAAGTACTATATGTACATAAAAGAAAAAAGACTACGTCTAATAGAACTTTCTAGAAAGAAATTTCATGCGGATTACTCCAAAACATCTCATGTGTCATTCATTGTTTATTTCAAAGGACCCGATTTCACTTGTGACTTGTTTCCAATATGGTAGGCGCATTTCCAATATGGACAAAATAAACATTGCCGATCTTTTGGAGGGAGTAAACTCAATCGCCCACTTTTGGTGAAATTTCGAAAAGTCCAAAGGGCGAGAGACGATACTTGTATCCAAAGTTTAAGGAGTGTACATCCAAGATAAACCTCATTTTTTTGTTGTTCCCCACTGTTTTTCTACAGGTCCCTTCGTCGACGAAGAAAAAAATGTTTGTATCTCCACCAAAATTTCTTATACAAGGGCACCACCTTCTGCCAGTTATCTTGTAGGCTGACGCTTTTGGCTTGCATGCCAAATATACAAAGGAGTCCCCTGTTTAGGTAGTTGACCTCTGTAAAAACCATTTCCTGTGTTATCCTACTATACATTAAGTATAGGCAACACTCCAACAAAAACTTTTTGTTTATCTTCTGTTGGAAAATTTGGTCCAGGTGATCATTGGAAAGAGTTGTATTGCTGATGTTTTGAATTCAATTATTCTTCTTCTTCTAAATTCCTTATTATAATAAATTTTTTTACAATATAATCTACTTCTTTTTATTATATACCAAATTATAAAGTTTTTTATTTATATATATATATTTTTAAATCTAAAGATGACCCAAGATACTATTGGTATACTTTTATTTAATTTTATTTAAGTTAGTTATGCGGAATTTATTCCTAGACTATCTGTATTATCCTACTTTATACTTATTTTCTTAGATACCCCTTTATTCGTCACGTTGCCACTAGCAGTGGTTTGGTTTCAGCTCCTATCTGGTCCTAGATAGTTTATCCTGTATTACTTAGTACTTTTTTCTATTGTTCTTTCTTGAAGTTTGGTTTTTCTTTTATTTTGGGTATATGCAGGTGCCCCTGAGTGTGAATATTATAATCCCTTTTTTTTATAAGTTAGTACTACAAGCCTTTTCCTAATATTATCTTGTTCTTAGTATTGTTCCAAATCGAAAATCGATTAATCAGATTAATCAATTAATCAACGATTAATCGATTGACTTTTAAATATGCGATTAATCGATTAATCCGATTAATCGATTAATCGATCAATCGATTAATCTGATTAATTGATTAATCGATCAATTGATTGACTAACTAATAGACTAGTCGATTAACTAACTAGTTGTCAAAATCCGTATAAACTAGCTAATTTAAGAATTTTATTACAAATCGATACACAATACTATATGTGGTTAAAGTTGAATTAGTACTATCATAATTTGAATTGTGATGACATTCTTGATTATAATTTGCTCACCAATACTTTAGTCTTATAATCATGATTTTACACATGACTAGTATCATTTTACTATATATAAGTAATCGATTAATTGATTATTTGATTAATCGAATAATCGATTATACCAATTAATCGATTAATCGATTAGTTGGTACAATTGATTTTTAATCGATTGGTTAAAAAAAATTTTATGCAATTAATTGATTGCATTTTTTGGTCCGATTTGGTACACTAGTTCTTAGCTAGGAACCCTTATGTTAATAACATTTCTTGTTAGATTTTTCCTTTTTTGAATATCTATGATCTTTGTAGCTATAATACACAACTTGTTTCTAATGCTATAGTAATCAGTTTTAAACAAAGAACTTCTCTTAATGATTTTTCCTATTCGTAATTAGCATGGCTTTTATCTTCTAGTTGGACTTGAACTAGCAATCTAACAAATATGACCCAGAGTACTAATCACTATACTATTGACCCAGGGTCCCTTTATTTATATATAAATAGTACTACAGTTAAAAATTTTTAACTCATAATTTAAATACAGTTGATAATACTGCAAAGCTACTACCCAAGCTATAAAAATATTGTGAAGTTACTGGGTTGTAGCTAGTAATGGACAATGTGCAAAATTTTTAATATAAGATTATCTAGTCTGCATTAGCATATTATCTAGTCTGTATTAACAAATTATTTAGCCTGCTTTAAATAAGCGAGTCAATTCCTTATTAGCATTTTATGTAGATAATATATTATAAATGCATTAACTTTTTATTTGTTTCTTATTTCATATATATTTGTAAATATATACATACAGAATTAATAAGCAAACTATGTGTTAAAATAAATTTTTTAAATTGTTTTTATTTTTTTTTTATTTTTTAAAATGCCATAGTTGAAACTTTATTTAAGTAAAAAGAATAATGCATTTACATTTAAAGATTTCAAAACTATATTTGTGTTACTGTAAACAGGCACCCAATGTGACATTACACCCCTATTATCTATATGTGCTATGATTAATTGTTTCAAATTAATTGACTAGCTAGAATAGGTTGGAGAAGACCTCTGGCATATGCTACAACATTATTGTATACAGTTTGTTAAAGAAAAATCTTGTAAGAACCATTTTTTTATAAAAGAGAAAAAATCTATATGAGATATATTTTAATTGTTGTATAGGATGTACTTGGAAAAAAATATTTTCATTTTTTTGTTTTTGAAGTTATATTGCAAGCATGTTTCCATTGATGTTGAGAGATATTTCAAGAAGACCAAATAGTATTTTGAAACCAATCCAAGAGATTGTTAGACAAAGTAGTAAGGAATAATTTAGTTTGTTTAGTGGTAAGTAATTTAATATTTTCAAAAACATTAAAAGAATAAATTTCAATAATATAGTATAAGAAAAGGTTATATTTTGGGCTAGGTGTGTTAAGTTGAATTTAAGAAGAATGTTAAGAATTGTAACTGAAGATATAGTAGTAATTTTGAGAGAAGTGAGTATCTCAGTAATTATACTAATTATAGATTGTTGAATATTATTGTTGTCATTTGAGCAGATAAGTATATGTAAAGTATCTTCAGTATCTGAACAGCGAGAACATTTTGAAGTAGAATGTAGGATATAGGTATAGGTAGCGAATATGAATGTTTTCCATTGTTGGGAGATTGTTAGTTAAGATTTTAATTCTAAAAAAATATTTAGAATAATTGTATTCAAGTGTATTTAGAATAGCAAAACATAGTGTTCAATTAATTTCAGATATGCTTTTAAATATTTTAAGTGTAGTCCAGGAGTATAGTTCTAGTATAGTATATATATATTTTTGATAAAAGTATATATTTTAAAAGAAATAAGATGAGTGTTCCACTTAAAATAGATTGGTAGATTTAGAAAATCATGGATAATTTTAAGTATTGGTTTGTTAGTTCCACGTTTTGCAAGTAGGTCTGCTTGGTTATGGAAGGAATTAAGATGTGATTTGACTTTGTGTAGGGTAAATGAAATGTTTTTGATAGATTTAATTTGATTAATAATAGATATAATATCCCAATTTTTGTTTTGTATGTTTTTGAAAAGTGTATTTGTTTTAGGTTTTTGATTGCAGTATTGTTATCTAAATGGATATTTATATGAGTATTATTAGAGATTGTAAGAAGAAGAGAAATAATTGCTTCAAGTTCAATTCATGTTGAATCTGGATATGGAGTAGTAGCTGCATTGAATTTAATAGAGGTATTGTTTTTACAAATTCAGCCAATACCAGATTTGATATTTGAAGATTGTAGATTTTGAATTGAAGCATTTGTATAAAAGTGTAGATCTTGTGAAGCTAGATTTTGAATGAGTGTTAGAAGACTAGTAAGTTGATGTTGGTAAATAGTATATTGGTTAGATGGTGTAAGAGTTGTATCTCTTGTGTAGGAATATAAACTTGTAGTATAGATTGAAAGGAGGTTGTAGCAATAGTAAGGTTGAATATATGGATTAGAGCAAGAATTTCTTTGTAATCTATTTAAATATATATTGGAATTTTGAGTTTGCTAGTTTGGTTGTAGGAAAGATTAAATGAAGAAAGGGTATTTAAAGATAGAAGGGTATGGGGTAGTAGCTAGGGTTGGTAAAGTCCTTAGGACCCAGACTTTAGGACCTGGTCTTTGGACTCAATTTTCAAAAACTGGGTCTTGATTTTGGGACCTAAATCAATAAGTCTTTAAAAAGTCCTAATACAAAAAAAAATTCAAATAAATTTATTTTATAATATATATAAATAATTCATAAGTTATATGAAAATATTTACTCAAACCAAATATATGATATAACAAAGCTCTAGAGATGGAATTTTTCTAATAGGTTTGTTATATTGAGGCTAATTTAAATTTCAAAATTTAAACTTGCCTTCATTATGCAATTAGTGTTCATAAAATCGAGGTTTGTTATCAGTTATAAACTGGGGTTAAATCGCCATCCAATAAAAATTCAGATTATATAATTTAATAATCACAATATATCAATTATATAGGATGCTTATTAATAAAATTTTTGTAAAAGCGAAAGTATAATTTATTTAGTAAACTTTTTGAATATAAACTGAACTTTTTTTTTGGTGGTGATTTAACTTTGGTTGTTCGTTATATCGGGCTATACTATATATGATGCATATATAAAATTCGAGTACAAATATATATGATGAACCTAGTCTAGGACTAAATTCTGGACCAAGTTCTGAACTGAACTTAAGTTAATAAAAGTCCTAGGACTAGTTATAAAAGACTTGGTCTTTAAGTCTATATATTAGGACCTGTAAGTTATTCCCTAGTAGTAGTTGTATAAAACCTAAATTTGAAGAGTTTATGTATATTGTAGTTTTTGATAAAGAATATTGATGTGATAGAAAGAGATTATTGTTAGAGTTGTAGTATATTTGTATAAGTAAAAAGGAATTAGAAGTTAATAAAGGTAAAAAAAGATATATTGTATTAATAAAGAAGTTAATTTGGGGTAAGTTAAGATGAGGACATGTAGTTATATTGTATTATTTTGTATAGAATGGAGGATATTGAAAAACCATAAAGGTTGATGGCCTTTAGTGGGTTTGTTAGTGCGCAAGTAAATATTATTCTATAGAAAAATATATTTATTGTTTGCAGTTGTAATTTGTTCAATAAATAGTAACCAGTTATTTTTCAAACTATTAATTGTAGAAGTTTGTGGGTTTGTAGAGAGGATATCATAGATTAGGTGTATATTAGAGAGGAAATCTGTGTGATAAAAATTAAGTAAAAGATTTGATAATGTAATATTGTTTTTGGCTAATTGTGAAAGGTGAAAAATAAGCATAAAATTTTTGTTTTGTGACTATGTGAAATAAGTAGATTTTGGGTAAGATTGGAATATCATACTTTGGTTAACCTATATTTTTGAGAATTGGATTAGTATTAAATATAAATTCAATATTAGCAGCACTTGTTTTTTTAATCAAATTGTTGAGAGTAGGTAAATTAAATGTTATAGGATTAGTAAAAACTATATTGTTAATATTTTTAGCAAGGGAAAGTATTTTTTTGGTTTGAATAGTGAAGAGTCTAGATAGTTTTGTTTGAAGATTTTTATGAATAATACATATTTGTAGAAGATATCCAATAGAGGGTTGGAGTATAAGGTTGAAAAGTGATGAGATTTGTAAGGGCGTAAGTTTTTTGTATTTTATTTGATAGATAAAGGTTTCAATTTTGTTAATAATTGCATCAAATGTTGGTTTAGTTGAACCATTTCCATCAAGATAGATATCTAAGTATCTAATAACATCATTGGAGTTTCTGGATAGAATAGGTTGATTATTGAATAGAAGGGGTATTGTTTGGGATTTGTAAAATTTAGATTGAATATGAAGTAAATCAGATTTTGTAGAGTTGACTTCTATATTATTAATTTTATAGAGTTCAGATATGTCATTGAGAATACTTTGCATAGTTTTGAGTTTTTTGTTTTTATTAATAAAATAGGAATCTATTAATTTCTTGCATAAATAATATACCAAGAATATTGTGTTCTATATAAGCAAAAATTTTCAATTTCAGTGATTATTTAATATAAGTGATAAGGTTAAATAAATTTGAGCCAATCATTTATGTAATATTAGATAATTATTGAGTATAAAAGTGACTATTTAATTGAAATTATAAGCCTGTTATAAATAAATTTCTTGTGAATTGTTTATGAATTTTGTATATATATAACCTTGTTATTTATAAATTTAGCACATTTATACCTGGTTATGCATCTAATTACTTATAAATTTTATATGCTTATATATAGTTAGACCTTCCTATTGTCATACTCTATATAGTTGCACCTCTATTCAGTGTTGTACATTTTGGCTGTCCAAGGCCTTTTTTGGCCTTGTCCATGTCCATAATGTTCAAGTATCCAAGATTGTCCAAAGCTTATATAGGCTTTAATAATTGTTAAATTTGCTTAAAAAATATATAATTATATATTTTTTAAGGTGCTGAACACATTCTAGTTAAAATTAAAATATATTGTCTTAATAAAATTTTAAGTAATTTTACTTTATTTAATTGTCCAAGATTGTCCAAAATTGTCCAAACTACTGTCCAAAGCTGTCCCATAACAACACTGCCTCTATTTAAGTATTCAATTTTGTATGATGGACTTAAAACCTAGTAAAAAACCTTATTATAGTTACAAATTGTTTATAATCACTATCACTATAAAAATTTGATTTTTTAACAATTTTATTATTTAAAAACCCTCATTATAGTTTTCAATTTTTACTAAATATAGATTTTATAAAATTCAATTGGCCAATATTATATTTATGTATATTTAAAATTATCTATTAAAGTTTCTTAAAGATTTAATCACAAATAACTTTTGATCCAATAACATGATTTGGATGAAATAATTACCAAAATATTTGTCTTAATAAGATAATTCTAATGAGTTCAAAATTATCAAAATTGAATCACATACTCCTGAGATTGTTAAAAATTTGTATCATTTTACATGATTAAATTTAAATATCTGAGTAAAAAAATCCTTAAAATCTTAGTATTTTGGAATTAAATTTGGATGATTTTGGACTTTTTAGAATTATCTTATTGAGTTAAACACTCTGGTAGTTATTTTATTCAAATTGGGCCACTGGATTAAATTTTTTAATAGTATTTCAAATATGCGCAAATATATTACTTATTGGCTTTTGGTCATATAACTATGATGAAGTATTTTATTTATAGTTACACCTCTATACAATCACCAAAATAGAGTGTTATGGACTTGGTAATTATAAAGAGGTCTGACTGTAATTTGATCGCTTTGTTACTATTATAATTTTTAAATATATAATATATTTATATAATAATATTTTAAAACAAATTAATAAAATTAAGACAAATTTGAATTGATAAAATTGATAAATTTAATAATTATAAAATTCAAACATTTTTAAAATAGGCAAAATCTATATAAGCATTTTATTTATAATAGATATAGTAAGAATGATAATTATTTTAGCAAAAAATTATATTCCTAGTGATGATTTATATATATATATTTATTGATTATGAAAAATTCAGAAACTCTGCTCTATTCAGTGAAATATGCACAGAATTTTTAAAAAAATCAAAATTTGACTATTACTAGTTGTAGCAGAGATTTGGAATATATATTAGTTCCCAATAATTGTTTGTTTATTTCTATCATACAATAGTTGTTAGATAAGATTATACAACAGGTTATTGTGAGCTATGATTATTGTACAAACTGGTTATTGTTGGCTTCTTGTACTCTTCTAGTTGTGTGAATTGTAAGTAAAATTGTAAGCAATATTTGTGAATAGCTTTTCTAATATGGGTTACTTACAATCTATATAAATACTAGAAATTAATATAGAAATTATAGGGATTATTAAAAAGAAATGCTATAGATATAGCAATCTAAAATGTATTTAAAGTCTGTGATTTTATTCTAATAAAGTTTTCTTGACTAGTAATTTAAGCTAGCTAAGGTAGCTGTAGCTAAGCTAGCTTAGCTGCTTATGTAATATGTTCAGCTAGCTAATGCAACTAAAAGCTATTATAATAATTTGGTAAATTTTTAAAAAGAACATAAAATCAGACCAAATACCCTAAAATATTCTAAATACAAACCAATAGTTATCTATTAGCCAGCTACTTAGCCAATAATTTAGTTGGCTGGCTAAGCTAGCCAACTAAAACTATACAGCTTAAATTACTATTTTCAGCTACAATGTTTTAGTTATATACAGTCATCTCTCTCTAATCTGAACTGCTGGGACTGCTTTTTTTTACTATATAAAAATTTGAAAAAGTTCTGTTTCAAAAAGTTATATATAGCTTATCCAAACTTTATAATAAAAGTTACAAATATTCTAGGAAATTTTGTTCAGTTTAGAGAGATTCGGATTAGAGAGAGGCAACTTTACTTATCCCTTAAACCGTATTCCAGGCAAATTTGCCTGGAATTTTTAGAAATATTTACAATTTTTTAAATAAAATAAAATTTTATTAAGAATATAGGGTATACTTTATTTATAGAATATTTTCTTTAAAATATATTTTATAAACTTTATTATGAAAATTTTTTAAAGTTATTAATAACCTTTAAAGTAATAAAAGTTTAAAGTTTTTATTTTAAAATTTTTACTATAAAATTTTTCTTTAGATTTTCTTAAATTTTATATGTTCCCGTCTATAAAAAAAATTTT
>QKWP01001127.1:6936-18067 GCA_003550325.1 Gigaspora rosea
CTGAATCTGAACTTGAACATTTTTTAAAACATGTTCATGTTCAGTTCAGTATTGAACTTTTAGAGCTAGTTTGGTTATAAGTTCATGAACATGTTTAGGTTCAGTCTAGCATTCAATAAACTAGCGCTCCTAGGTTTTGCTCTGGGTTTGGTCTGGTCCAGACCAGACTCAAACTCTAAATTTTATTATTTCAAACTTCATATTAAACTCAAACTCAATTATAAGGTTGGTCCAAAGTTTGCAAACTAGTTTGAATTTGAATATACATATATATTTTTGGATACTGAACAAGTTTATTTAGAGTAAGAAGTATAAATTAATTAGTAAAATTTAGAGAATTATAGCATTTTGTATAATTTATTAAAAAAATTATTAAAAATTTCATTTTACATAAAATTTTACAAATTGACTATAACTTCTTGCACTAAGTAAACTTGTTTTGCACCAAAAAATAAAACAAATAGATATATTTTAATTTACTTTTTTTAAAATTATTTTTTTAATTATAGCTGGGATTACAATCTAGAGTATAAATAATTTGTGCTAGAGCATTTAAGGGTAAAGTGTAATATAGTTAATTTTTAAAAAGTAATCATGGTGCAAATTATGCAAATCATATAATGATCAAATGATTTACATAGATTCTAATAAATCAGAGTTAATTATTTATATAGATCTTCTCATAAAAATTAACAACTCCTCGCAAAATTTTATAGTATTAAAAAATTGAAAAACATATTAAAATATTCTTGTTTATATTTACAAAAGATTAAAAATCAATTTTTATATTGTTTTCAACTAATTTAATTTAATTTTTAAAATTATTATAACTTGTTTATATAAACTGCTAATTTTTTATGTACAACAAATAATTTGTCATTTATATTTATATTGTATTACACTATACCCTTAATAGTAACTGAGCTATAACAATATAGATAGTTTGGATAGCTACTTTGGGTTCAATCTATTTGTAAAACCAACTATTAGCTTAGTTGAAAAAGGTAGTTAAATTTGGTAAGTTTGGTTGGTTCCTTGTAAAATTGTACTATCTCTTGTTTTCTAACTATCTTTTTTCAATACTACAACTATTTCAATAAGTTAACTGGCCAGACAAGTGAATAAGTTAATTTACACTTTAATATATAACTGCAGATCTAACACAGTATGCTGGGTCTAAACAGAAAAATGGATAGAGATATTACATGTATAAGACAAGGACAGAAAAATCTACCTCTACTGTGCTTAATAATGAAATAGAAAACAGTTTACCATAAATTACTGTGCAAGATACCTGGTATGATGCAATTTTTGCAATTAAAGAATTTTAAATCACATGACTTACACATTATATAATGTATAAATAAGTATTTTAAAAAATGATTTCACAGTGGGTATCTTGTACAGTAATTTACAGTAATTGTAAAACATGAAGATTAAACTTTATGAGTCAAAATATGCACTATTGCAACTAGTATTAGTACATGACCTTGTCATAACAGGTCATATCAATATTTAATTAGTAAGATTTTATGACCATAGTTATATAATTTTATTAATTAAACTTGGTGATATAAGCTGTTACATGACCTCAGTAATTGAACTAAGTAATATAACCAGTTTTGACCTGTTATATGACTTTATTATAATATGACCATTATGACTGGTCATAACAGATCATATCACAATAAAGTCATATAACCAGATCATAATAAATCATATCAATAAGTTCAATTACTGAGATCATATGACAAAGTTGTAACAGATTATATTACCAAGTTTAATTAATAAAATTATATAACTATGGTCATATAATCTTACTAATTAAACATTTATATGATCTGTTATGACCTGGCCATATGCCAACACTGATTGCAACAACATTCATTATGTAACAGTTTTGAAAATGTTATGTGATAATATTTCTGGACATTCATTATACAATGTTTTTTAAAAAATTATAAGTGAAATTTTTATTATTGTTAGTAATATTTTAAAATAATTTTTAAATATTATTGGTTTATTCAAATCACAAAATACTAGTAATGATCACCATTGGTAATAAATAGCAAATCTCTTTCAAAATATTTCAAAATATTTTGAAGTTTTTCTTTTGAAATATTTCAAAATATATTTAAAAATATTTTACGTTAATTGCAATTCTTTTGAAAGATTTTGTATATTTTTTTTGCTGGTGTATGTGTTAGTATAAGCATATGCACATTATTTCGAGTATACGCAGAGCATCATTTTGAAACAAATATAAAGTTTTTAAATATTTATTTATATAAAAAGTAAACAAACATAAATCTTCAGGAGCTATTTAAACTGATTTTGTGTCAATCCAGACAAACAGGATCCTGACAAACAAAATTCTGGCAGAATTTGATTAGAATTATAGCTAAAAATTTACTTAATGTAGATTAACTTTTCATGATTTTGATATTGTCAGGATTTTATTTGTTGGGATTTTAGTGCAATACAAATAAGATTACAATTTGGGCTTCAATCAAACTTGTTCTTCAGATTGAGATGATCTGAAGAACAAGTTTATTAAAGCTTGAAAGTAAGTTTGCTTAGCATCAACTTTGTTTTGGAACATTTTTTTTATTACGAAAAAGCTCCTCTTATTATGATGCATGTTATTTTTGGACGTGCATGAGTGATATTTTGAAACCATATGTGTTATTTTTAAGGATCACAATTTTCTAAATAATGTTCATGAGCATTATTACGCGAAAATACAGTAGAGTGCATTTTAAGCGAATTTATATAGTTAGTTACAATTTAGCATGGCATTAGGTTGGGATTATATCTAAAGATTATGATTAATAATAAGTTGAAAATATATTATCTGCTAAAATGTCAGTTCTTAGAGACTGGACTTGAGTCAACTCGTATCTTAAAACAAATAGTCTTGACTTGAGATAATTCGAGTTAAGACTATGTTTTTAGGCTACGAGCTGACTTGAATCAGTCTCTACAGTTGCCCATGAAATTGGTATAACAATAAAAATTATTATATGAATAGTAGCTATTGGTTTCAACAACTTCCAGTTTTACTAATTTTGAAGAGGTTCACTAGCATTAGCAGGTTTGTGTTTTGAACGAAAATGAACTCAAAAAAAAAAAAAAAATTTGTTGAACCTTAAAAAGTTTTAGGGCAATTCATTGTTCACATGATTAAAATAATTTTTTAGTTGTGATCTGAACCTTAAAGAAAAGCTGTAATAAGGAATCAAGACTAAATAAAAACATGTAATAAAGGTTTATAAGAATGATTGTTAAAAGAAACTAGGAGTCTTTTAAAATCAATTCAATTATTAATTCTGAGTTTGATTCGATTATAATACTGAAATAATCTTTTGTCCTAGTTTGTATGTATTAGAATGAAAGTTGTAACTCTTTTATAATTTAATGGTAAGTTCTGAAAAATAACTCTGTATAATAGCTACAGTATAAATGATTTGTAATCAGATGACAATATAATCAATTCAATCAATTAAAATTTATTTATTAAACCACTTAAAAACATCTTAATTTAAGAATAAAATTCTCCAAGCTTAGATTGAGATGTGAATTTGTTATTGAACATAAAATTTATATAGCAAGGCTAAAGATTAATAATGGTTAAATCTTAAATGAAAGAACAATTATATTACTACGTATATAGATAATCATTTATTTTATTTATTTATTTATTTACATTGCACTTCCCAGTTAAACAAGACAATGACAATTACAAATGTCACCAAAAATATTAACTGCTTATATATTTCATTATTACATGCCAAGTTTCATACTAATATCATATGTACATATGTAACTTGTAAGTGACTAATAGGTGTAAAGAGCATTCTTTAACTAAAATTAGGATAAATTTAACCACGAGATGGTAAATCCAACTTTCTGCAAACATCATTACATCTATGATTAGCTAAAAAGCATCTATTAATTCCATCTCTACCTAAATTAGTTTTTCCAAATCTTAAAGGATCAATACAATGTATCGCAGGATCAGTTAATAAAAACTGATCAGGAAATTCAATTCCTTGAAGATCAGAAACAACTAAATATCTATCAGTATGTTCATATGTAAAATGAACAAATGCTTCAAGAGCAGGACGATATTCTACAATAACACCAGTATTTACATTAAAACGTTTAAATTCAGCACCTTGAAGTTCCAGTTCAGTAATATAATAACGAGTCCTACCATCAAAGGTAGCATGTACTAGATTAACTCTAAGGAAATTTACAAAAGGAATACCTTTTCCTCTTGCTTTTAAATTAAATTTTATAGTAAGGTAACTTGTTAAAGCAGAGATCTCCACGGATTCGAGATATTTTTCAAAACGATTATCAGTTGCATCTCTTAAGTATTCTTTCATAACCATTCTTCTAGGTGGAACATATTTAGTTCCAATAGCATAATAAGCATATTTTTCAACACCGGCAGCAAATGGAGGTTCAGCAATCTTGAAACGATAAGATTTAGAAATGAGATTCTTTTTATCATAAAACCTTTCATTTTTAAGTTCGGATACATCTTCAGGAATAAAATAACATAAAGTTACACCTTTTCTTTCAGGAAGAGTAATCCAATTTGGTATAGTGTTGTTAATTTCAATTCTTTGTTGTGATAAATTCCTTCTAGTACCAATAGTACTAGTTAATGAAACAGACATAGTAATAGATGAAGTAGTAGCAGCTACAAATTTATTAATTAATTCAATTGGATCACCTCCTACAAGTTCAAATATTGAAACTTTACCAATTATACTACGAAATACTTCAATCATAGTATCAGTAAAATTTGTAATTTTTCCAAAAAAGCAAAAAAAATTTTCAGATTGCATTTTTTGTAATACATCCTCTGCTGCTAAACCATTTGGATCACCATCTGGAAATTCATCTTGCATAGTAGTAAAACGTTTACCATGCGGTGGATAATCACCAATATGAAAAAGGACTTTGGTACTATCATTCCAAGATAATTGATTTATAGCAGCATTAAGACCTCCAAGAACATCTTTAGGACCATCACCACCACCAGTAGCTGGTATAGTAGATAAATTTCTTCTAAAATCTTCATAAGAATTTGTAAAATCAAAAATTTGTAGACGAGAAGGACCATCACAATGATCTTGATAACCACAAAAACCAACTTTAATTTTAATGCATTGATTCGTATTTTTAATATATTCAGTCACTTGCAAAATACAATCTTTGGCCGCAGCTATATGTCCTGCCATAGAACCTAAATAAGTTTGATAAAGTTAAAATAATGTATTTAATATATATAATATAATTAATGTATTTAATTTATAGTGGTGCAAAGATACAAACCAGTACAATCTAAAACGTAACAAAGATCAACCTCCATCGAACGTTCAATGTTAGCAAGTGCTTTGAGTATGGCCCTTTCCCTTTTTCTTATAACTTCTCTTTTTCTAAGTTTGGCATCATCGGTGGTGATAGAGGGTGCGATTGTTGATGAGCCAATAGAAACACGTGTGTTATTAATAATTGTATCACTAGGTGGCGTTTCGGTTGCGGTTGCGGTTGCGGTTGCGTGGTTAGTAACTGTACCGGTAGATAAAGAAGTATTGGTAGCTGTCATATCGTTTATGGGTACAGTTTCGGTTGATACTTCATCTTCATATCGGTTAATACGTTCGTCTTCAATATTCATTCTATCAAAGTCATTTAAAAAAGACTGAGGTACTGAGGAGGCATTAGATGTCTCTGTTTCAGCATCATTTATAAATCTACTAATATCATTTTCAGTATTATTATCATTTTCAGAAAGTTCGGTAATAATTTCAGAAGATTCTCTATATTGTGTGTTGGACATTTTTTATTTTTTTTTTCAAAAGAAAAAGGGAAATAGCATCCGTAAATTAAATTGTTTAATAATTTATAACAGGAATAAAAATATACGGTTAGTCTCTTTTTGGATATATTAATAAAAAAGAAAACATGTAATACTGTTTACTTGATTATGATAACCCGTTTGATTATGCAAATCAGCCTACAATTTACTACTACTTTTGACAGTAAAATCAACGGGTATCTTTGAGAATTTAGAAAAAAAAAACTGTGATTTTAGCCAAATTTTATGAATTCATTTAGAATTTACATATCGATATCTAATGTACGGATTGAGGCGTAAATTTCCATAAATATTAATTCATGAAAATTTTCTCAGAGTTTCTTCACAATGTTAAAGTTATAGATACTATCACACAATTCGAAAAAGGTAATTTTTTAACAAAGAAATTGATAAGTAAAAATTTTCTGCGGAACTGCCATTGTTTCCGTATTCGTGCAGAATGACGTGCTTTTATCATAAATTTTGCGTACGTATCTTTTAAGACTACGTACATTTTAAGACTACGTACATACGTACGTAATTAGGGTGGTAACTCAATTAAGTAAATCAAACTATGTTAGCAATATTAGTAATTTTACTATGATCAGATTTCAATCGATGAAATTAAAATAATCGATTAAAATATGATATTACTTTATTTAATTATAAAGAACACACAAATTTCTAAAAGATTCGCCTTGGCATTGCACTTCTTTTTCGAAATTTTTTTTAGCTGAAAACTCTTCGCAAAAGTCATTTCTAAACAGTTACGCTTGATTTTTTTCAAGAATTCTATTAAACTTTGGACTTGTGTTGTTGAGGTCTAATTTTTTTCACTTTAATTAATTAAATTTTTTCAAATTTTAATAGAAAATTCTAAAGCGTAACTTTATTCTTCAACATTTAATAAAGCTCTTGTAAAAATTTCTAGGTAATTACTTGGGTTTTCGATAAGTAGTATCATTTTAAAATTTATTAATTAATAAATATATTAATAATAATAACTGATAACGATAATTATTGATCTTTTATTTGTGTAATACGAAAAATCTGTAATATATCAAATTCCATAGTTTGCTCACATAGTTTTGATTTACTTAATTGAGTTACCACCCTACATTCATGTTGTTAACAAGTGCCAAATTTTTCTTCAAGCATAAAGGTAAATAATAATACAATTAGTTGAGTATGTTAGAACTTATGTATGTCTCTTTATTAAGCGACATTCGTGTTTATAAATTTCCTACACCTATGCGCGTTTCGACCACGTATCTGGCTATTATCCGTGTTTGACCATATATGTGAGTATTATATGTTTTAATCGAACGGTTACTGTACTATATTTGAGTTATAACGAATATGGCACATTTTGAAACAGAAAAAACTTTAGCAAAGACTTTGAAGTTTAATAATCCCAAATAAAAACTCTGAAGTTGAATAAATCCTCAAAGTTTTAAATTCAACCAATTGCAAACTTGAATCAAAAATAGAGAAGCTTAAAAAGAACTGCTAAACAATTTACTCAGCGAAAGTTTTAATGTTTAATAATAAACTTAATATTTTATTTACACGAAAATAAATTTGATTCTGATTATTGCTGATGCTTTAAATTAAATTTAAGTAAAATAATATTTGAAACGAAAAATACAAAAAATACATACATTTGCAAAAAAAAATTTAAACATACGTTTAAACAAATTGTATTTTATAAAAGTTTAATGTGTAGTTCTTGTTAATCTTAACAAAATTTATATGATAAAAAATAAAATATGTAAGCTTATTAAATATTAACGTTGTAATTTTAAAGAATCCATTCTTTTCCGTTGTTATATTTGATATTTTGTACTAAACTTGATGTTTACATTTACAAGATTTATTTTTATGTAGACTGAAATTCATGATTTTGTGAGGTCGCCTTTGTCATAATACTGTAATAAATATTTTAACTTACATTATTTACTATTCGTAGCTTCGTTATGGGACTATTTTTTACGTGAGTGATACTATGTAAGATCTTGTAATTTTTTATGCATTCGATAAGTTTTATCAACAGAATTCAATTATTTATGATTAGAAATTTAAATCCTGCAAAGTTAAAATAATGCATAAACCTTTACTTTAGGTCTTTCTTTTTTGACGTTAATCATAACTTTTGAATTAAAATTGTATTAAACAATAAAAACAACTCCGTATAATGTTTTTTATAAATAAATAATTTAACAGCGGATATAAGTAACTTTTATATATTACTGATCATAAAGTTAATATAAACCGCTTAAAATCATGAATTGTTGTCGTTATAAAATTCTTTTAATTTATCACATTTGCATTTAATCAGTAGTATAAAAATTATTAAAGTAAGTTTCAAATTTGTAGTATTTATCTTTACACGATGTAACTCATAAAATTTGCGTAAATTAGTGGATTAAATCATAATCAAAATATTTATAATAATAAACAATTCAAGCTTGTAACATTTATCGTTATCTAATATCTTATATAAGTATATTCAATTCGCGTAAGTCTAGCCAGTGAAATAAGATCATTTATTATTGATGTACTCGATAATTTGTTAAGTTTAAATCATAATTCATAGCTTAGAAAATAAATAATATTATTATGCGATACAATAAACTTACAAGTGAATTCTGAATTAATAATGTCAATATTTGATCGACGAGTTGACAAATTGACTAATGACGAATGATAAGCATAGGACTTTTATGTTTTTCTTCCATAAATGTATACAATATAGTGTCACAGTTAAAAATTTTAACCCATGACTTAAATGAAATTAGTAACCAAGCCATCCGAAATTACAAGGGTGCTAAGTTGTGGCGGAGGCTTAGAGATACCCGATGATTGTTTGTTGTGTGAACTGGTTATTATTGGCTCCTGGATGTGGGATTGTGTGTAACTTTGTGAACAAACTTGTAGGCAGAATTGCGAGCGATATTGTGAGCAATATTGTGAGCGAAATTGTGGGAAAATAATAAGGTTGTAAAATGATGTAATAAATGTAGCGCAGTAGTTCTTAATAATTGAAAATGTATTTAAAGCCCAAGTTTTCCCCTTAATAAAGATCATTGAAAAATCAAGAAAAATCTCAGACTTTACTATCTCCTGAATACGAATTAATAAAAAGAAACTGTCGTTTAAAAATAAACTAATTTAAGATGCGACTGGAGCTAAACTGTGCGATCATGCACATTGCTCTCCCAACCAGTCGTAACAATAGTTCATGGCACCAAAATTGATTTTTATTATAGGTATAAAAATAATTACGATTAATTCTGTAATTAAAATTAAATAATTGCACATGAGTGTGATGAATCATAGAGTTCTAAAATTATCAGAAAATTGACAATTTTTTCAAACAGGAGTTATGTTAATACTGCTTTCATTATGATGTTTGTACAAAATATAAGATATACTTCTAACTATATAATCAGTTATACCTATATACTTTGATTAATTCTAATATTTTAATTCAGAAATCCCTTATTTACCCAACAACTAATATAAAATTTATTTACTCAAATATAATACAGTCAGCCCTCTCAGAACCAGTATGCATGGTGGACAGGTTTAGTGTTGGTTTTGAGAGATAATCGGATTTGACAATATCATGAGAAATGCAGACGCGCATCAACCAATCAAATTGCAAGATTGAACAATTTCTGGGACCTAATTGGAGCAGAAACGTAATTACTTGTGACCTTGAAGACCTGTGAACCGTTTAATCACGTTAAATTGTAGATAGAAAAATTCTAAGATCAATATACTGATCACATGATCATTATGAATGAACCCATCTGTATCAATTTTATGTGGATACATGTCAGATGACTCTATCCAAAAATTGGAAATTTATACATAAAGGCTATTGAATATTGGAAAGCATGGGGAACTTTCTTAATTTTCGGAAAAACACAGGGATTTTTATAAGGTAGTTAACCAATAATAAACTGGCTTTTTAATACATGATATCATTTTTGTCAAAACAGATAGATAATTGTTAAACAACCAATGGGCTTTATTCATATATTAAAATTTTTTTCAAAATAAAATAACCCACGTTGTAAAAGAATCCAACTATTAATTCACACACTAATAGCAATTTTACAGTTTTAAAAACTTTATTTAAAAGGTTTGATAACAAGTTACACATCCCTTAATAGTTTTTCTTAAAAACTCGCGTAATTAATAAAACTATACTATTGTATATATTAAATAACTTCTATTGTGTTAAATATCTTTTAAGAACCATCATAACTTTAAGAAATGTCTACAAAATTTGAAAATAAAAGCTAACAAATTAATATTATAACTAAAAAAAAAACAAATAAAAATACAAAAAACAATGTTGAACTTTGTGAATTAAGCAGTACAATATGCTTTTATTACCTCTTACTATATAGTAGATAGTACTTCAACCTTCACTATAACTACCGTGATGCAGCATGATGCAAATGATGCAACTTGAGTTTATTGAAAAAACATTCCCTACGAAGCTATTTTATTAGTAAAGTATTACATAATTGATTTTTTTTTTTAGGTTTGCTTATACCCAAAAATTCTGGTTGTGACTACAATTCTGTATAAATACTTGTGTAACATAGATCCCAGAAATCATCAGGTTCAAATGTCTTGCCATGCTATATTGGAAATAGCAGGTTATCAGTTATTACTTATGGAACGGGTATGGTGGATTAATTTTTAACTGATTTTGGCAGGTTATCGGTTTTGACAGGATCAGTTCTGAGAGGAATGACTGTACTACAACTAATATAAATAAAATAAAAAAAATTTCATTATTTTACTATAGTTCGAACAACCTAGTCCCAACAAATGGAATTTTATAGCGGCCAAATCTGAAATTTACATAATGCGGCCAAATTTGATATTTTCATTATATGCGGCCAAATTTGATATTTTCATTACATGTGGCCAAATTTGATATTTTCATTATATATGGCCAAATTTGATATTTTCATTATATATACGACCAAATTGGCACATGCTTATTTACCAAATTATTATCCCTTAGATTGTAGTAGAACACAGTCAAATTTGCCTGCGTTTTTGCACTTTTTTAGCTCTGATTTACTTTTTTAAAATACTAAAATAATTAAATAAAACTTTGTACAATTATATTTGAAAATAAGGATTACTTTTTTGCAAAATTAGTTTTTATATTATAAGAAAATAAATTATAGTTACATATAAGCTGAAAATAGATAATTTTAAGAAAAA
>QKWP01001127.1:19165-49200 GCA_003550325.1 Gigaspora rosea
TTGGTTTCCTCTAGCCTTCTTAAACTAAAAATTTAACCTTTTAGTTTAAAATAGAAAAGTATGAGGTGAAATGTCACATCTTCTTTCTGTAGCAGTTTAATGGTTAGCCCTGACTGCAAGTAATAGGCTTGCCCTATTGCATAGATCATTAGATGATTAGTTAGAAATTTTAAATATAGTATTTCTTTATATATCATCCTGATATAATTGTAACTTACTATCCTATTTCTGTACTTGACATTAAAAAAAAAAAAAAAAAAAACCATGGAAGTGTTTAGCTTGTTTTGATTTAATATTTTAGGATAGTATTTTTTGATTACTAATTTTTTAAAGAAGGATTAGCAATTTGAATGTCATCAATTTTATTTGTCGGAACTAGGTTGTTTGCACCGTATAAAACAGTTTATATTAAAATTAGAATTTTACTAACCACAACCGGCGGTGACGATCACTGCTGTCATGTGACACATAAAAATTATATACGTACATACGTACGCAAAAATTTTAATTTATCATTAACCGTTATTACATTGATTTTATTTTTGCGTACGTACATGTATACATATGTATATATTACTCATTTTTAGACAATTGTAACTACCAAAAAAATCGTTCTCACAGAATTGGCTTTATTGGCTTTAACATTCTATCAGCTATGCACAACTATACATACACTTATATAAATCACTAAATTATGAGTAGGGCGGCTTGTGTTGCTTCGCTTACGCTCAGCAACACCTTCAGAGTTTGCTTCGCTTACGCTCAGCAACACCTACAGAGTTTGCTTCGCTCACCCTTAGTCACTTGCTACGGTTGTTGCCTCCACTCCGCTCCTATTTCCTAAACCAATCCTAACACTAACCCTGACTCTAACCCTAACACTAACCCTAACCGTAACTCTAAAGCTAATTTTCTATCTCAACTATATCAAAAATCAAACACAAAACCTAACGTATGGTACGACAAATAAGTCAAATACAACGCGAAAAAAAAACTGACACCAACGACGAACTTATCCAGTAACGCGTTAAAAAGTGTAACGATAGCGACCTATTCTGAATCTGAAAAAAATTAGTATTGCACAAACACGCAACTAAAAGCAAAAAAAAGAAACAAATGCTTAGCTGTACAGTTGAGAAACCCAATTCCAAATGTAATACACCAGTGACAAACTGGACAATATACAAGACAAAAATACCCCAGTAGCGCACTATCAATGAAAGAGACTTTAAAAAGACGAAAAAACCTAGGTAACGCACCAAAAGAATATGGAAGAAAGAGCACCACGACACCAATGACGGAAAAAGAAGAGCAACGCCAAACTAAATGACGAAAGAAGATTAATTAGCGACAAAAAGAAGCACCTATCAAAGCCAAATAAGAAGCATAAAACTAAACTACTACCATCGAAAGAAAAACCCATGTCACAGGAATCCAATTAGATGGCACCAATAATGAAAAGGAAAGCGCTGAACTGAAAGACACCAACGACAAAAGAACTGGATGGCACCAACGATGAGAGAAGCACACCAATAAGATGGAGGATAATCTAAAACTAAAAAAAGAAAAAATAAATATTAGTATGTACTAAAATAATAATAAAAAGAAAGAAATAAAAAAAAAATCGAATTACTTATCTTTATACCGCTTTGTATAACCAGTGATCATCACTGCCGGTTATTTAAAGTAAATATCTTAAAATTATTAAAGATTATATACAAAAAATTGTATTTTTTATAGCTCTGTTATATGTAAACAAAATTATTTTAGGTTTAAGGGTAGGGTTTCTCATATGATTTGCAATATAGCAAAATAACGGACATGCTGCATATTGTAGATAATTTGTATAACTAATCTAAAAATAGTTATTTAGCCAATCAAATTATTTTATAGCTACGAACGTATAAAGACTAAAAATCTTTGAACCCTTATTTACACGATCTTACTCATATTATAATAAAAAATTTTATTTGCAATAAGTTTTAAAGATTATGGTATGATTTCCCGAAAGTTAGTTCCCCGCTAGCTCATTTTTCTGACGCTATATCCCTGATAGAATGTTTCACCTACAGCACTTTTTTTTAATAGAATCTTTCTCTGACATACCATGTTTTCTACATCCCCTTTCCTTGACATTTCATATTTTCGACAAGACATTTATCTGACATGATATATTTCTAATTTGACTTTTCACTGACACTAAGTTTTATTGAATTCACTTTTTCTGACAAGAACGATAAACCCAGTGATCATCACATCATGTGAAATCATGCAACTACGTCATTTGTTCACTAGCACTATCATCTCGAGCTAAATTATACTATCACCTAACCCTAATCTAACCTAACCATAACTCTAATTTAGGGCAAGTGCTTAATCATGTGATTTAATGAACACAAATATATCACTCTACCCAATAATTATATTTCTAATCAGGGAAAGATCTTGTTGGAAAAAGATGTCAGAAGCATGTCATGTCAAAAAAATATTCTTTCTGAAATATGTTATGTCAGTAAAATGTCTTTTCGAAAATATTAGATGTAAGAAAAGGGGAGATCAAAAACATGGTATATCAAGAAAAGATTCTGTCAACAAAAAATGCTATAGATGAAACATTCTGTCGGGAATATAGTGTCAGAAAAATAAGCTAGTGGGAAACTAACTTTCGAGAAATCAAGCAACAACTGTTTTAAATACTTGTTACTTACACTTGTGCTCAAAAAATCCAACCTCCAAATAGTTTATATATTATATTTAATACAGTTCTAAAATATTGTATAATCTATCTCTTAATGTGTCAGATAGGTGCAGGCAAATTTGCCTGCAAAAAGTTATATATATATAGTTTTAAAAAAAAAATTATAAAACTTTATGTAATATTTCAATATAATATTCATTAAGTTTTATATTATTTTTAAACTATAAATTATAAATATTAATTATATTTTATAAAAATTTAGTATAATTTAAAATTGCCCGATTTTTATATAATAAAATTAAATAATAATGTTATTGATATTTAAAAAAAATTTTATATATGCTCGACCCTTTAAAATATTACTAAATTTTTACTTTAAGTATTAATCAATATAAAAAATTATATTTATTCAATATTTATACATATCTGATACGTCATATGTATACATATACATATGTGTAATATGTATATATCAGATATATACAACTACAATACGTTTGTATTACTGATATATATTGTTTTTTTTGTCAATATATGTATAGTATTTTTCGAAACATGAAGGACGAGATATATTGCAACAAAGTGCAACATTGCATTTTTGCACCAAATTTGACTTTGCAGCAGATTTTTTTATTTATAAATATACGTATAGCTTTTTTTAAAATTGATTACCGCAGTTAATAAATAAATAATCCCAGAATCGCTTTTAAAAAACTTAAAGCGAACAACCCTTTTGTAAAACAATAGCATGAGAATAATAAGATTTAAAAAAAAGGCACTAAACTTTATTTAAATAATTTATGATTATTTTTTAGGTTCGATCGATATAATGTGTGGCACAGTAATGCGTGATAAGTATAAATTCAAGTTAGTGTTAATTATCAGCAACGTGATTTATACAATTGGCATTTTACTACAATATTATTGAAGTCTAACCAAATTAAATAAAATATCTTTTAGGGGGACCTCTCTAGGACCCCGAAATATACATAGATAGGTCAGGTATGAGTTTGCTTATTTTTGAGGTTTTTATACAGATCGTTTCTAATTATAGTAATTTTTTTGCTTATTTTTGAAGTTTTTTTTTGCAGATCTTTTCTTTTTTAGTAACTCTATAATTAACCTGACCTATCTATGTATATTTCGGTGTCCTACTTCTCTTACCTCACTTTTTATCAATTACATTAAAATTAGATTTTGCAGGCAAATTTGCGTGCATGACGTATTAAAAGATAAATAGATCTTTTAATAAATATGAAAGGTTTCTAATAAACTTCTAAAAAATTCTTAATTATGAACGATTTTTATAATATTATTGGTTATAAACAAGTAACTGAAGTTATATCCTATAAAATTTAAAGAAAAAAAACTGTTTTTAATCAAGTTTACTTGCCATGCACATTTTTGAAGCCATATGTGCAAAGTTAATAATAGTACTTCTAAACAAACCTCTTTTAAACAGTTCATTAACAAAAAAACTGTTTACTAGTAAATACACAACCTTTAAACAACTGAAAAATTTCTTTTTAATGATATTAGACTGTGGGTTATAATTCTTTAACAGTCACAAGTTTGTATAATCTTTTATAAAGGCTGAATTTGTGATCTGCATAAAATTATATATATGTAATATCATATGAGAAACCCTACCTTTAAACCCAAATATTAAAATTTGAAATTGAAATGTTTTGACTTGTTTTACTTAAAAAACAAAAAATTGTTATACTTTTTATTTTAAAAAAATAAAATTATACCTGTGGTTGATAGCATAAGTGATTACGCTCCTAGGTCGCCAAACGTAAGGTCGCCTGTTAAAGCCCTACTAGAGGACAAAGAAACTATATGAGATCATGAGATGGATGGGCTGAACCAGAATGTTAGGACCACAGTTGGTAAAATTTAACCATATTTGTAGCATAAGGCATACTTTATATGGCAATCCCAGTAAAAATCTGGTTAATAAACTTGAATAACTCCGGTAGAAATCTGGTAGAAAAATTGAGTCAAATTCAAATACCTATGCCGAACTTTGGTCAAACTCTAGGAAATGTAGTATGATATTTTGGGTCAGAACACAGTATAACATCTTGAATCAGGACAATTTGTAAGGAAACATAGTATGAAAACTGGAAACTTGGTTGTATAGAATCATAGTACAGCAGCTTGAATGCGAAGCAAGTTGTATAAAATGTAGTACAGCAACCTAGGATAAGGTTTAAGAAATTGAAGCATGGCATTTTGAATCGAGACAGATGTGTGGAACTATAATAAAAGTTTGAATTAGAATGTCATGTGAGGAATCAGAGTACTAGTAATTGGCAGGTATTGCCTATATAACCATTGTTGATAGTTCTGGTAAAGCTTCCGATAGTAAATAGGTCAGCCGATTAAATTCAGTTGTGCACAATAGAATTAGAAATTTTTATTTGTCACTCAACCTATCTTCCACAACTATGAAATACATATATGGGATTTTGCCTCACTGTTTACATGGTCCCTAGACATCTCTAGCACCACTAAACCAGCCTTATATCGACATTCTCTTCTGATATCTGAGCTATATAGTTGGATTGTTGAAGTATTTATTTGAGATAGTCATCTGTACTATTGACCATCCTATTAACCCAAACAAAACCACCAAAACCTGCTTCTAGTATTAGGTGGGCAGGTACTAGTAACAAAACTAGACTTGCATCGAGTTCAGTAGCAAAAACAAAAGAGGGAGAACAAATTCTCATTCCTTTTTCCTTAAATAACCCTCTCCTATAACTCATTCTTACCCAACTCAATTATATAATTTCAACACAAAAACTTTACTCTTACCTAATCCCCATGTTTCCTAAGAGGGGCGCCAGAAATCAGCTGATTTCTTGGGGGTGGGGGTCTCTGACCTAGTCAGGATACTATATATCCTTTATTCTGATTGGCTAATACAACATATTATTTATATGGGGTGTCTTCAATTAAAAGGGCCCATTTTTACATTTTTTTGAAAAATGAGTTTTTGTTAAATTCATATAAATTTTGACATGATTGACTTTTTTTAATTATAAATGAAAGTCGAATTACATAATAAAAAATCAAGATAATGTAAAAAGAAAAATTACATGAGGCTGCGTAGAGCCAACACGTCACGAGTTTACCCGATAGTCACCTGCCGTCTTTAACCAATCAATATCGTGAAATTTGATTGATCCCGGATCAGTCCGAAAATCAAAACAAATAATTAAACTCAAATATCTCAAAATAAAATATATGTAAAAATGGGCCCTTTTAATTGAAGACACTCCATATAATATATATTTAAAAATACTATATATAAAAATTTTATTAGTTAATAACTTTTGATCCACTGGTCCAATTTGGATGATTTAATTACCAAAATGATCCTCTTGAAGAGAGAATTCTAACAAGCCCAAAATCACAAAAACCTAATTACAGGATCATAAGATCGATACATTATTGCTACATAAATAATATTTATTTAATAAATACTATATATATACAATTCTATATCGATCTTATGATTCTGTGATTAGATTATTGTAATTTTGGGCTTGTTAGAATCCTCTCTTTGAGAGGATCATTTTGGTAGTTAAATCATTCAAATTGGACCAGTGGATAAAAAATTATTTATTATATTCTATATAATATTTAATAATAAATAACTTTTGATCTACTGGTCCAATTTAGATGATTTAACTACCAAAATTATCCTCTCAAAGAGAGAATTCTAGCAAGCCCAAAGTAACAAAAACCTAATTGCAGAATCATAAGATCGATATAGATTTGTGTATTATTACTATATAGTATTTTATTTAATAAATACTATATAGTAATAACTTGCAAATCTATATCGATCTTATGATCCTGTGATTAGATTTTTGAGATTTTGGGCTTGTTAGAATCCTCTTTTTGAGAGGATCATTTTGGTAGTTAAATCATCCAAATTGTACCAGTAGATCAAAAGTTATTAACTATTAAAGTTTATAAATATTTTTAATAATAAGTAAAGTTATTTGTTACGTAAGTGACAGCGGCTTATGTATCACCAAACCAATCAGATTTCAGGATCTCGTATAACGTAACACAATCAGAAAATTCAAACCAAATGTTCGTTTTATCAAAAAAACAACAAAAATTGCCTATTACTCAAAATCTGTATAGGAAACCACCTTCCGTGCTCTAACAAAAAGTTTTCCTTGAGCGATTTCACTATATACCCCAAACTTTGACCCTAAACCTAGGTGCTCACTATAACCCTAAACTAACAAAAACTAAACTTTATCGATACAGAGGTGGTCTACAGGTAACATTATCACATGCGTCGCATATAATTTAATCCTTTAATAATAATTTAATATACGTAACATTTGATTGGCTATTAAATCAGTTAGGTAGAGTGAGTGGGTAGGGGTATAGTAAATGGAAATCAGGTGATTTCTGGCACTCTCCTAAACTCTGTTACCAATACCTCATACCATATCATTAATTTTTATGCAATACCTCATTTTTACTTAATCCCTTTACTCTCTGCAGATCTGCACAAATTTCCGACCCTAAAAATTTTTAACAAATTTTGCAATAACTTGTGATTTAGTGGTCTAAATTTAACGATTTTGGTACATTTGATGAGACGGATCAAATGGTACTAAAATCGTTAAATTCCAATCACTAGAACACAAGAAAATACCATTTATGTGAATTTTATAAACATCGAATGATATTGCCAACTAGTGGCCCAAATTTAATAATTTTAGTACCATTCAATTCCTCTCAACGATACAGATCAAATGGTACCAAAAATGTTAAAATTGAATCACTGGTTAACAAGTTATTTATAAAAATGATTTGCAGTGCAGTTCTGCGCAGAAATTTAAAAAAGAAATTTAAATTTCTGCGCAGAACTGTACTGCAAATAGTTTTTTACAAATAACTTTTTAACTAGTAATCCAATTTTGACGTTTTTGGTGCCATTCGAACCATCTTATCGAGAAGAATCGAATGGTACTAAAATCATTAAATTTGAACTACTGGTTGGCAATATCGTTTGATGTTTATAAAATTCACATGAATAGTATTTTCTTGTATTCTAGTGATTGGAATTCAATGATTTTGATACCATTCGTTCTGTCTCATCGAGTGAATCAAATGGTACCAAAATCGTTAAATTTAGACCACTGGATCATTAGTTATTGCAAAATTTGTTAAAATTTTCCAGGGTGCAGATTTGTGCAGATCTACACCTTATTTATTTTCCCGATGTAGTCCCGATCCATGGTCTTGTGACAAATAACTGCTACATAACTTTGTTCTTGTGCATCTCATTTGTCATTCAACTCATTTTTGAATACACAGAACTCCAAAATATACATAGATAGGTCAGGTTAATTATAGGGTTACTAAAAAAGAAAAGATTTGCAGAAAAAACTTCAAAAATAAGCAAAAAAATTACTATAAATAGAAAAGCTCTGTATAAAAAACCTCAAAAATAAGCAAACTCATATCTGACCTATCTATGTATATTTTGGGGTCCTATACACATATTGGATTATCTAGAGAATTGAAATTCTCTTTTCTTATTCACTGAACATATGCACAATATGCATAAACCACTACTATCAACTCAAATACAACTCTCAAACCCATTCTTATTGAGCTCTCTCTTTCATAATTTCCACTGCCCTTAAATACAACATAACTGCTATCGAATCCCACTCTCTAATAGTTCTAATCTGTATTAATGACATCCCTCCTCTCATTGCTACAAATGCTCTATCTATCCTCAGACTATGAACTATAAAATGCCCTTTCAATTCTGCATGCTGTGTTATTCGTTTAATTACTGCTAAAATTGCTGCTACTGACATCTCCCTTCTTTTGTTTGACATAAACAGGAGCTCATCACTTGATGTTGCAGGCCTTACCCTCAGGTACTTACTTAACAATCTAACTGGGCAAATCATACTTCTTGTAGACTCCACTAGCACAAACTTTCTATTCGCAAATAGGTCATTCTTCGATTTTCTAATCCTTATCCAAACTAGCTCCGAACATTCCTCTACATCTTTTATCTTTAATTTACCCAATTCTCCTGGTCTTCGCATTGTATAAAAACCCAGAGCAACCAATGCTAAATCTTTATACCAAATTGCCAGATCTACTTTTTCAAGTGAGTTGTTATTATATTTTTTCAATGCTTCGATTGGAAATGGGTCACGGGGACAATTCACTTCTTTCCTTGAGCTCCTAACAATTTTATATCCCTTACTATTTTTCTTTTACTCTAAAATCTTTCACAGGACTTTTAAACCTTTTTCCTTGTGTACTTTTAATATAGCTTCGAGGTACTCATGCACCTGCAGTCCCAAACCTACTATTTCTAACCAATCTAAAAAGACCTTAACCATATCCACTTTCATCGGGTATGCCACTTCCCCCACCCAGTTACAAAACTTCTCAAAAATCTGTCATGTTTTATTTAGTATTTCTCTATATCTCTTATTTATGGCTCAAGAAGCCAAACATTTGCTCTTGTTGAACACATATCAACCAATTTATGTTCGCTACAAGTAATCTTAAGCTGGATTGTTGCATGTTCTCTTTGGTCCGACAGTCCCGGGACAATAATTTCTTCTGCCTGTGGTAATTCCATCACTTCTTTTAGGGCTCTCAGAAATATCAGCCACCAAAGTGCTAATACCCATGCTGGTAAAATGAACACCATACTGGCTCTGCACTCTCGAGCAGTGTTGTCATATCTACTATGTCCAGACTTTTTTTTACCCATGTTTACATCCAAATGTCCATAGTGTCCATAACTGTCCAAAGAATATTTTGACTTTAAAATTTAATAAATTAGTTTAAGAAAGATATGATTATATATTTTTTATAGTTCTGAATATTTTTCTGAAAAGAAAAAAATAGGTTATTTTAATAAAATTTTAAGTAATTTAGATTTATTTTTTTGTTCAAAATTGTCCACAATTGTCCACAAATTGTTCAGAGCTGTCTTGTGACAACACTGCTCTCAAGTGTGTATCAAAACTCGATGGACTAGACCAAAAGGAGAACATGCATAAATCTTTTTCAACCCCAATCCTGAGTGAAGCAGTTGATTGCTTCCAAATTTGAACAAAAATGGTAACTGTTGAACCATTTTATCTTTGTATTCAAATGATTTGCAAAATGGTCTATCATCAGTGCTTCTCATTTCTTCTCTAGGTTAAAAAACACTCAATTGTCCAACTCCCAATCTTCCATGTCCCATACTCTTGTCAGGTAGTTTGCTAGATTTTTCTAGTTTGGTATCTATCTAACTTCGTATATCCAAACGTCATTTTTTGCACAAAATTTCCAGAGGTATCATACAATGTCTTTTTGCCAAGGCCAACTTCACCCCTGGATTACTGTCTTTATAGCCACCTTGTTGTCTATAAACAAAGTTACCCACGAGTGCTTCGCTTTACTATAAATGACTCAAGCACTTTTAGTACTGCTAAACTCTCCAATTGGTCTATTTCTGTCGAATGAAATCAACTCAGCCAATTTCTCACTGCTTTGTAGCCTGAATATACCCTGCACCAACTCATTATTGATGCATCCATGAACACTGCTTTTATACGCGCTGGGTTCCAAGCTGGCTTCCCAATCCAATTGTCTATATTTTCTTTTAACTACTTTATATCTTCTTGCACTTTCCTTGTCAATTGCACACTTTTGTCCCATTCATGCTAAGTCCGATTCGTCGCATCAACAAATGAATAAAATTCTAGACATTTCAGCTAAGTTAGTAAAAAAGTAGGGCAAGACTCTGAATTTTTCTTATAATCAACACTAACCTCTTTGCTATTATTTTTTCTAAATTTTCAACCGTAATTAATTTTTCTCAGACCTTTTGAATTTTTTTTGCTGAACTTTAACTATTGCTTTTCCATATTTACTATCAATCGATAAATCTTTGCTCTTTTTATCAGATCCCAACACCCTTTTTTTACCACTCTTACAAATTCATATTCTTCCAAATCAACTTTTATTATCCTCTCTCTTATCTCTAACAATACTTCTTTTACGGGCTTGCCACCCATACATTGTCATTGTGACTTCCTCAGTATATTCCTCTTGACCTCCAGGACTCTATTAATGCCCTTATTATTTTGAAAATACCTATGGTGACTGGGAAAATCCAAACAAAAGAACTGTATAATAAAACTACCCTGAAACCTAGAAAACGCTGTGCCCATTTGTTTATCAATATATGGTAGTAACTATCTCTCAAGTCGAACACAATTATCCACTAATTTTTTCCAATAGTCCTTAACAGGCCCAAAACCCCTCAAAATAAAATGCATTTACTGGTAATACCTGATTTAACCTTCTCAAATCTATTACTAACTAATATTTCTTTGGCTCTACCTTCAGTACAAAAATACCAGACTTACCTCTAACAAAAAATCTGTTCTCTCCTTGCCTACATAAACTAACTCTATTGCTTCTACTCTTCTCAACCTTTCCACCTTCTGATTTATCCATGACAACTCCTCGTTTGTAAACTTGAATTGCTTTGTATTTTTTCTAAAGCTAATAATTTCACTCCTTTTGGAAACAGTGGGATTTTGTTTTCCAACCAAGACACTACTAATGCCGCAGGTTTTATTATTCTTTTCCAATAATCTACCAATGCCTTCAAATGAATTCTCTCTACAACTCCCCTCTCTCTCTGACTTTTGACTTCCTGAGTATAGTCAGGCTCTTTCTTTCTTCAATTTAGCTCTTCAAAAGGGCTGCCCTGATTTTTTCTGTGGGCAATCCCAAGCAACATGGCCTCTTTCTTCACAGATAAAGCAGACAATCCCAGGGTTTCTATACTAACACCTAGGGCCATTCAGAATATAAGACTTAGAACTACTTTGGCCTGTCTATGACTGACTCCATAGCCTTTTTTGGTTCTCATATCTATACTGATAGGGTATTTGGATATGGTATCATATTCCCATAAGCTGGCATTCTGCCCAAAGCAAAACTTGGTTGGTCAGGCTGCTGAAAATATTGTTGGCCTGGCATGGACCACTGAATCATCAAGTTTGGTATCATACCCTGAGCAGTTTTGTACATAGAACAATTTTGGACAATTTTGGACATTTTTTCTAATTAAAATTACTTGAAATTTTATTAAGATAATCTATTTAATTTTTTCACCAATAAGTCCAGCATCTAAAAAAATATATTATTATATATTTTTTTAAATAACTTTATTGATTAGTTAAATATGGAATATAGGCTTGAACGATCTTGGACAATCTTGAACGTTGGACATTTTACGTAGTGTGGACGCTATTGACCTATGAAACATCACAAAAACAGGCATAACCTTTGAACCAGTAATTTGAATTTGATGAAACTACTACTATTCAACTCAGCTTGCCAAGACAGTTCGAATGAGCTATAGTACATTAGGGTTCCGAAGTTTGATCCGGATTTGATTTGAGTTTGATCAAACCCCAAATCAAACCAAATTCAAACTATAAATTTTGTAAAGCTTGAGATCAAACCCAAATTCAAATAAAAAATAATCAAATTCAAACCAAACCCAAATACTATACTAAGTTTGATTTGAGTTTGATTTGAAGTTTGCAAACTAGTTTGAGTTTGAATAACATAAATATATTTTTATATTTTAAACAAGTTACTTAATTGATAATCCATCTGTCAGCTAGAGAGTGATCATAGGCGAAATGTGGCGTGCTTCCATTTAAACCTTATTTTCTTACTAAGTTAACGATACATGCCCACTAATTGAAAGTCGTAGAGCTTGTCAAGACGAATCCAACGGTGGTTAGATCATCCAAATTGGCTAAGTGGATGGCGAGATCATATAAAATTAATTATTGAATAAGTGGCTGCGCGACGCAGTCGCGCTAAACCAGGAACGGATGATAAACTTTATAAACGCAAAATAAAGTCTAGGGGGCATTGTTTAATAATGGGCAGGATTAAACTTAATTCGACCAAAATTCGAAACTACACTTTTGGGAGTTATTTCACATTTTATATGGAAAGTTTAATTTAGAAGTATAATATTGAATAACTCCGACATAGATAATTATATTTTGTATCGAATTCAAATACTTAAAGCTGATTTGAAAATTAGTAGGCACATGATGAATTTTGTGGCAAATTTCGATGATTATAATACGACAGGGTGTGAAATAGTGAAATCTGCTATGATCATCTAGGGTTGGGCGTTTTTTGTGTAAGTTTTAAATTTTTGATGTAAGTGACATGTAAAATTACTATGTGTATCTAGTGTTATAAGTTTATAAAATTATGTAAGTTACATGTAAGTTACAGATGTAACTTACAAATTTGCCCGCTTTTTATTATAATAAAAAAACATAATGTGGATTTCGATCTACAAAGCGGATTTCACTACCTCGCAATTCAGGTTTCATCTTGTTCTATTATAATTATCACAAAATTCATCGCGTGTCACACTAATTTTCAAATCAGGCCCCCAAAATTCGCTAATAATAAATGTCACAGCCGCAGCATCCAATCAATAACCAATCAATCAATTATATGCTGCGACAACTGGTGATGTCGATTGTTAGTGAACTTTGAGGTGACGCTCTGGCAAGCTCATAGATATCGGATATGCAATTAAATCTTATAAGTAATCAGGGTTTAAATCATCTAGATATTCTATTATTAAAGTAAACGAATAGCCTCATATGCATAAACATTTAACTTTTCAATTTTATTATTTGAAAAACGAGTGATATTTACCTTTTCTTCGCCATTCGTAATCTAACTACGGTAAATACCGATACAGTATGATCCTTCTTGATATGTAACGTTTCATAACATATTTAGTTGGCGTTAGTACATAATAAAAAACAAGGCATTTTTTATAGTGATCGGCGTGCACTTTAGTGAGAAAAAAACCTGTTAAAGCGATGTCTGGTTGAACAAATTCTCATACAATAGGTAAATATATGATGTTTTAAGTGCAGAAATTCGAGTTTTACTAATTTAATGAATTGTCCAATCAGTTATTAGATTTTAACTCTTTTGATTAGTTATACAAACCGTGGTCAAAATGTTAAGACTAATATATCGATGAGCAAGTTATGTCATCATAATTTAACAACAATAGTACCAAATCAGCCTTAACCACATACAGTATATCATAAGTCGAATTTTTACAAGTATCGTACTGAAATATTTAATCCAACGACTTTATTGCAGATCACACGTGATGTTTGTCTTTTTTAGTTAGTCTAGTGCTTTAGGATTTTGATTTTTATTATGATTATAGCGAATTTAGGTTTCTATGATTATTGGTAAATAAGATATATTGAAGTAGGGCTAGGGGTATGAATGGGAGGCTGTGGGTATGCGGACATTAAGGGATGAAGTTTATAAGAGCTTTTGTTCAAAAGGTAGGAAGTTATCTTTTGTTTCGCTATTTCTCAAATTGGTAAAGGCGGCCTGTCAAGTATTAGTAGAATAGGTCCAGTTGGGTGATATATTGCAGCATTACAGGTTTATATAAAAAATTTAGCCACGTATACATTTTTTTTCTGTTAATATAACAATGAAAAAATAATATACTTATAAATAAAAAAAGTCAAATGCATATTAATAATTTACCAACTGAAATCTTCGTAGGTACAAATCCTTGAAAAGACCCATTTAAGGATATTGACAAAGTTATGCATAATTTATTTGTGAGACGGGGCACAGGCATATGGTGCCACATATTACAGGTGTATAAAAAATCTAGCCACGTTATATTTTTTCTGTTAATATATAACAATGAAAGAATATAGTATACTTACAAATAAAAACAAACAAAATTACATCGAAAAGTGGCACGGGTGTAAGGTTTGTGACGAATGCAATCACCATTCACATCTGTTATTGCAAAACATGCAAAAAAGTAGTGGATGGAATATATAAGGAATGTGAATGTGAAAATTCTAGAATAATTAACATTAAATAAAAATAAATCGAAGTTAATTATTTGGCAATACGTAACGATAACGATAGTGATAGTTTAAACAGAATTTATTGTCATGCCTCTTCAGGTATAAGTAATTTTCCATCTTTTTCCATATAAATTCATTAACGTGTTAGAAAAATTTTTTAATATTTAAAATCGCAAAATTTTTTTCTATTACTGTATTAAAATTTATTATTTGCGTTGATTGAAGTACAACATATTTAATATTTTTAATTTTTAATGAATTTTCTTTCTTGGTGCGAATATAGTAAGCGTAAACTCAATAAGTTTTGTCGCAACTAATGTTAAATTTTGATTTTATTAGATATAATATGAAATTTTAGGTGCATTTTTAGGTTAGATTAGGATTCATGTTAGAGTTGTTAATAAAAAATATATGTGGACTTTAGTAGGTTTAGTAAACTAAGAGTGCGTTGAACAAGCTATTGAAAAAACAAAAATCTTTTTATTGGTCGGATCATATATAAAGACCCATATTTATTGGTTAAATCATGTGTAACCCCAAAAAATTTGGTGCCCCTGACACATACATATTTCACGTGTAATCACGTGACGAATTGTCACGTGCACGCTAAATGGGATTGATACTGTGATATATAATAAACGCGTCTTTAGCTGATCATTCTTTAACATGCCTTCTTTCATTTACCTTGATTTATAAAAGACGTAGGGTATGGACAGTTATTCCAGAATTTGTCATTACTACTTTGCTGAATTTTTCCTTACTAATCAAATAATCATTATGTCTTCTCCCGCTATTACTCTAACCGCTCTTTAGGCTGAAAACTGGGATACTGAAACTCTTATTATTTTTTTGCATGGACAAAATTTAAACCTCGACGAGGATGACTATGAAATACTTCGCAAAGAAAAAATTGATGGTCAGATTTTTCTGGATATGCCAGAAAAAAAAGTTTATGGAAGATGGCATGAAACGAGAACCCGCTATAAAGCTCGATAAACAAGCCAGAATGTTTAAGGAACAAAAAAAGTTCTTGAAAAGGGTAAAATCGAAATTTCTGGCTCTTCCCATATGACATGTAGCCCATTCAGCATTTCATCTCTTGGTCTACAAATATGTTTGGACGCATCGAGAAAAATGAGGCGCATACAGTGTTTTATAACACCTTATATATTATCCGTGATAACCCAAGCACCTCACAAGAAGTTCTTGGGACAGTTAGGAGCCTTTTATTCATAAAGAAAGTAAGTATCTTATTTTATATACCAAATGCATGTTTTCAGGTTTGATATATAAGTACAAGAAGCTTTAGCTTGGGGATTTACAAGCCCTCTGTTATTGCAGTGTTTAGCATATTCATCCTGGAGACTATTTCACAATATTTTTTTGACAAAGGTCTACTGATCCTGGAGGAGGAGTTTGTTATGTACCTTTAACAAAAAATATGCTAGATAAATATCTCTTTGTGTTCTAAGTGTATTATTTACATATTCTTGCTGAGAATATTATCTCATTTACTGTTATTTTATGCAGGTTGATGTGAAAATGGCTCGAAAGCCATTAGCTGATATTTCTAATCAGCAAGAAGTTTCATTACCTTCTGCACCTATTGCCGGAAAAAAACGAAGCATTGATAATATCATGGATATCACTTCAGATGTTCCGTCGTGAAAGAACGGATCCATAGATATTTTGGAAGTATTAATGGTTGTAGTCCGTAAATTCGACCAAGGTACAATAGCACTAGGATCCACCCACTCGTACAAAAGTTCAAATCACATGTACGTGGATTTTGAGCATCACAATAAAGTTCCGAGGGAGAGCACGTACGATGCTGAGATGTACAGAATCTTAGCAAATTGGCTAAGAAAGGTTCACGGCTATGAAATTACAGGCCAGTGGCATCTCGAACAAGTTTGTAATGATGGCAACTACCATCATTATTACTGCGATTTGACAATAAAGAAACCTGATAACCCCCATCCTGATGCTCTTATTGAGCTCTTAGTGACAGCATCGGTTTCAAAACTAAACGGCCATTTCGACCAAGTCTTTAAGTATGCTAAACACCTTTGCCCCCAAGAAGTTTGGATAGTACATTTTTCTCGTGAAGATTTTGTTGTTACAAAGCCATACTGGACATCCCAAAAGCTTCAGGATAGGGGTTTGAATGTTATACATTTCTGGCATGACAAGGATTTTAGAAATGTTCATATGAGCGCCAGATTTCGGGATGTCACTGGCAAGTTCTGCGAAGTAATAGATGAACAGATCATACCTTAATTTATTTATGTATCATAAAAAAGTTTGCCTGAAAAGATTATTAGAAAAAATTTATGATGTTTAAAATCATGGTTCCGATTTGCCTGTGTAGTAGATATATTCATTTTTTTCTGCACTTCTGTGATAGGAAATATAACATTTTTTCCAATAAAATTTAAAAAAAATTTTTGATATGTATATATTGTTCTTTCTGTTAATATGGTGCAAGGTATCTATACTCGACAATCACGTGACCACGATAATTAGCATTTTCAATCTCCTAAAACTTCTTACACAGGCATTATTTTTAAAATATGACCAGTAAATTTGTTCTTCATGATGAGCTTTACAAAGTTACCGATCATATTTTTAAAATAATTTCAGTATAATAAGTTTTTAGGGTTTTAAAGTTCATAAGTTTAAGCGAAATTGAAACAATCACGTGACCGCATGTGAAGACTAAAATCAATATATTGCAAAATCCAAGATTGCCAAAATTATTTGATTGGGCTAGATACCTCAAGTTCACACATTATAATTTCGATAGTTAAGAGATAATAGTGCATAATATCATAATATACACATACAGTTTAAATTTTTTTTTTATTAAACCCCGAGACAGCAGTTATCTGGGACGTATGGATATTTTTGATAAGACAAATATCATATGCAGATAAAAAAAAGCTTAGTTTTAAAAAGTTCCATTAGGCCACATAAAATTAATTATTTTCATAAGAAGTTTAAAGTGATCCACACAGAGAAGATGATTTTTTGCGTTGATATTTATTTATTTTTATAAATAAATAGTATTACCGCAAAAAATAATCATCCCTGGATCCGCCTGCCCAGCTTTTTATAAAACTTAATAAAAAGCTAACCCGACCAGGCTATGTGAATAACCAATTAACTTTATATGGTCTTATGTTATGCGAGTATGTTATGCGATATGTTACGCGATTAAGTTACGCGAATAATGAAAGGGTCTTTTATAGGCTTTGGCTAGAGTCTTTTTGTAAAGATGATAAATCGAGTTCACCTAAAACTATATATAAGTCACGTGACATGCCATTTTTAAATGTTAGATTGTAATGCCACGACTTACAAATAGACTAAAACAAATAATTTACCAAGAAAACGAGGTCGTTTTGAGTCTCAAAATGAAATACAAGAAATTACCGACATCCAAGAAGAATCTGCATTGATATTATAAAATGTGATGAATATGTAAGCGCAAAAAAAAGGACATATACCAAGACCTCAAGAACAACAATCTGGCGACAAAACAAAAAAAAGTATCATACTTGATGTTGAAACATCGAGTAATGTACCATTACTTGATGTTGAAACATTGAGTAATTGTACATTATTCGATGTTGAAATATTGAGTAATGGTACATTAATCGACGTTGAAACATCAGCAAATACATCACCATTGCAGCAGCAGCCCCAAACAACTTCTATGAATAATTTTACGCCATCTATAAGTAACATGAGATTGTATCAACGATTAGAAGAAGTTAATAGGCAATGCCAAATAACAAAATTCTAAAAGCTGACATACCTACCTACGATCATTTATGTTTGATAAGTATAAGTAAGTTCATACAATTATTGCTGGATGGGAAAGGTAAAATGGATTCCAGCTTTCAGATTGCACGATCAGTGTGGAGTAAGGGTGATTACACGGCAAGATGTATCCGGAAGTGGGGAGAACATTATATAGAAACAGGGGAAATTTTCGCATATCAACAAGGGAAGCATGTAAAAAATAATGGCTTGCTTGACAATGAGAAATTTAATAATAATTGCCAGGAATGGTTACGACTAGGGATGGGCACGGTCGGTCACGGTCAGTCATCGGTCGGTCATAATCGGTTAACCGCTTATGACCGGTTGACCGCGGTCATTCATACGGTTAATGACCGGTTATAGCCGATAAATTATTTACCCAATCCTATCAAATATCTAAATAAGTGACAAGTAGAGATGGTACACTGCACAGACTGCCGAAAGAGAAACAAACCACGGCGATTTGCATCACATGATCAATAAAACCGTTCATTCATATTTCTGGTCAAATTTGCAGATCATTTGACCACATTTAAAGTTGTTTTGTTCTAGATCTGGCCAAATGATCTGCAAATTTGACCAGAAGCGGAGGCAAATCATGTGATAAACCGCCAATCAGAATACTGGAATATAGAATTTGATGATTACCATATGGGCGGATTTTGGAAATTTGGTGATATCTTAGAATAAGATCTTCAAATTTGTAACCAACCAGATTGGTAAAATTTGTGATTATTTCGAATTTGCCTTACGTTGATTGGTTATTACAGTACTTACATTTACGAAGCCCCAGCTTTTTTTCCTTTATTGTGACGGTTTGAAAATTTGTATTTACGCTCAACAAGACCTTAGATTCAAAGAACCTGTAATAGTTTTTTAAGATCCCACAATGGACAAAACTTTTACTAGTAGCAATGTTAAAGGTTTGTTTATGAGTTTACCGATCTGATTGGTCATGCAGATCCTCGTGACTTTGTTTTTATAATTTTATTGGTTAATCTATTTTTAGATATCACAAATATTATGTTCAAATTCATGTGACATATTCGAATTTCCAAAATCCGCCCATATGCCGGAGCAAAAAACCTGAAAAAAACTCTATGTGTTAAGCAAATATGTCGGGAAGGCAATTTTGCTTATATATATCTACCTAAGACCTAATCTAACCCTAATATAGGACGACCCTAACCCTAAAGTTAATTGAAAAATTATTAAATATGGTTGCCTCCGCTTTAGACGTCCCCTTATTTGTACCCAAAAGAAACCCATCGCATACAATTCTTCAAAATTGCAGATCATTTGACCGGAATTAAAATTGTTTTGTTATAATTCTGGCCAAATGATCTGCAAATTTGGCCGGAGTTATGAACAAGGTATTTCTCAACCGGGTTCGCTGCCTAAACAATTTTCAGATCATGTGATATACATTAATTTATATACTCATTATTGTTATATTCATTATTGTTCACTTATATCATAAAAAAGTTTTATTTAAAAATGAAACATATCGTCCATCAAACATGCAAAGTCACATGATCTGAAAACTTTTGAGAGGCGGGTTGATTTTCTATTTATCAGATGATACAGATACACCGATATGAATTTTAAGCAATAATTATTCATTTATTAGCAAGAATATTAAGAATTTGGCATCGGTCATAATCTTGACCGGTCGGTCAAACCGCTCTGACCGGCTAATATCGGTCACGGTCATTGACCGGTCATGACCGGTCATGACCGGACCGTACCCATCCCTACGTCAGATACAAGTTTTTGATGATAAAACTTTCTACTACCTACAATCTGACAAAAGGACAGTTACGAAAACCTCATTTATTTAGTCATAAAGAAACCACCGAAATCCAGGTTACTTGTAGTAGATATAATAGAAAAGAATGACAAATAAAAACTATAATGTATAATGTTCTATTGTTAATTAAAAAAAATTTGCGTTTAATAATATAATTAGACTTGCGCAATTAATATTATAAAAAATTTGTTGCCAATTTGATATAGCAATTGTTCTTTAAACTCAATAGTGATAATAATTAAATATTATAAAAAGTTTGTTGTCAATTTGATATAGCAATTGTTCTTTAAACTCAATAGTGATAATAATCTTGAAATAGAAGGAGGAAAAGTGTTAGCTAATGCGCTTTGCAAGAACATTACTTTGATCGTTATTAGTAATAATAACCTTAGTTCGAAGGAAGAAAAGCTTTAGCAAATGTTCTTTGCAGGAACTTCTAGCTAAATGATTTTGATAATAAGCGTGGATTCGAAGAGAAAACACATTAGCAGATGCGTTTTGCGAGAATTATATGCTAAGTTCTATCTCACAGATAATATTCATTGACCAAATTGAGGAAAAGCATTAGCAGATACACCTTGTAAGAGCATACCGTCTTCCTTAAATCTTTATTGGAATAACTTGGATCTGAGGGAGAAAAAGTATTAGCTGATTCACTTTGCAAAAACACCACACTAACTTTTATTGAAGATTCAATTTATTAATATTGATTTTATAATAAAATTTAATTAGCATAAAAATACTACGGTAAGCACAACAAATATAACAAATAATCCATAGTGTTAATTTTAATTTTATGTAATAAAATAAATCAATAAAATATCTAAAAAGCAAATGTTAAGAAAACTACATAACCAAAAAAAGAGAGAAATTCAAGTTGAACCTAAATTTAGATATAATTAACCAGAACAACAACAGATCAATATCAAGTTTATTCACTGTTAATGCAATGGACGAGCTGACATCGCCTGAATTTAAGACAGCATAGAAAGTCTTCCACTCTACTCTGCATTTCAGCCTAAATAATCTATGTTAAATACTAATCAAGATACTCAATCAGTACTTCATTATTTGTGCATTAAATTTAGATGTAAAACTCTCTTCATTATCTATTTCAAACAATCAGAAATGATTACTAAAATTTTAATAAAAACGTGAACTGTTTTTATGTAATCAAACAAAGATTTATTTTATTTATATTTTTGAAACTATTATGTATTAGCTGTTAGTACGTAAAGTTAATTTTATATTATAAAGTCACATTAACCACAACTAAAATTTCCATTCGTACGCACGTATTAATTTTATTGCTATACAAGTATTACAGTGAAAAGCTGGTCAAATGTTAAGGTACGGGTAATGGAAAAAATCTACGATTTAAAAATTTCTTTACAGACCATACTTTTTTGATATTTTATCAACAATAACATGCTCTTAACAAATCATCGCACATTTAATAGTAAATAAAAAACAAATTTACCATATAAGAATTTATACTATTTGAACAATGATTATTAATTAAAATTTGAATGGAAGATATTACATCACATAGTAATTAATTTATACAGTCACACAATTTGTCACACTAATTTTAATAGTAAATTTATATATATATAATTATAATAAAAGCATATAAAATTACTATATAAACTTTAAAGAATAGATTATTTAATACTTACATATTAACTTATCTTCAAATTTTACAATTAAGATCAAAAAAGAAAAATAAGTTACTTTTAGTGCCAAATTAAAAATCTGTAAAATTTGCACAATTCAGAAATTTATTTTTACAAATATATATATATTATTTATTTTTAAGTTTGAAGTGATGGTTATATGCAATATTTTATGTAGAACAAATTTATCTAGGCAGCTAAATGGAGTTATCTTAATAAAAACAATAAGTTGGCTATATGCTAACGTTAAAATTTTCAGTTTATCTATATATAACTTTTTTTTTACTAAGACAATTTTTTGGTTACACCAATATTTTTATCATTTTTTCTGACCTATTACTAAGTAAAAATCGAATTAAATTTTTGGAGCAGTCACTTATAAATAAAAAATAATTAAAAGTTTATCAAAATTTAAAGTTATAAGAAGTATGTCAGTAGAAATAATTTTCTTTAATGCATAAAGTTACTTAGTAGATAAATCTGATTTTAATATATTACTGTTATTTCTTACTAGATCTCTAAGAAATTATTGTAAATCAATTAAATAACAATATTTCGCGATCCAATAATTGGAATTATATAGTTTTTTTGTACCATTCGACCAGAGGCACAAAAATATTATTTTGGTTCTAAGCAAAAGTTCGATTAATTTATTTCATTTTGACCAAATTACTTTGAGTTAGCTATAATCATATAATTCTGGCTGGAATTAAAAAGATATTCACATTCATATTGAAAGCAATCGTTTTAACTATTTGAAATCGCAATATCATAACTGGCACAAGGCCAATCATTTTATGTCATATGATTAAATTTATATAGAAAAAAGATTCGATAAAATTATTTTTTCAATTTGGGCAAAAAATTTGATTTCTTTTGAAAGGTTGCTTTCAAAAAATTTCTGTGTTTCTGTATTTGACTTGTCTCAATGAGACAAATTAATTAGCATCCAAAATACATGTTTCAGATTACTGAATTGTGAGATATCATTAATGCATCACATTACCTTATATTTTACTTTTTAAATAATTTATGTACAATTATAAATAAATTATATCATTGATTAAATATATATATATATATAATTAATAATTTTTAATTTTAATTAATATTAATAAAATTAGATTTAATTACAAAGCACTATATTAAAGTTTTATTTCGGTAATATCCAAATACTATTTGAATATAAAATTGATTACTTTTTATGTGCATTCCTAATCCAATCCTGATTAGATGACTTCTTTATTCAATGACATCTGCTTATAATAATATAATTATTTTAATTTTTCCAAAGAGATGCAAAAATAGTTGATTAATAATTCTCAGAACATTATTAATTGCTTGCCAATTCACAAAAATGGCTGCTTTGTATAAAAATATTCTTGAACAATTATTTATTCATCAAGATGTAGCTATGCTAATTGTTGAATCTGTATTAGCTATTGAATTCACAGTAGTAACTGTATTAGTATAATAGCTGCAATTACTAGATCATTGGTAGTAGCTATTGCAGTTGTACTAATTGCTGAATCTGTATTACCGGTAGTTATCGTAGCTATTGTAATAACTTGATTAGTGGCAGTAGCTGCAATTATTGGATCAGTGGTTGTGACTATTATAGTTGTTGAATCTGTATTAGCTATTAGAACCATGGTAGTAATTGAATTAGTGGTGATAGCTGCAATTACTGAATCATTAGTGGTAGTTGTGCTAGTTGTTGAATCTGTATTCGCTTTTTGAGCCATGATAGTAACTGAATCTACAGCCGCGGTTGCAATTACTGCATAAATAGTGGTAGTCATTGCAGTTGTGCTAGTTGCTAAATCTGTATTAACTATTGCAGTTACTGTAGTAACTGGGTCAGTGGCAGTAGCTGCAATTACTGGATCAGTGGTGGCTATTGCAGTTGCGCTAGTTTAGTTGTTGAATCTGTATTAGCTATTGGAGCTATTGTAATAACTGGATCAGTAGCAATAGCTGCAATTACTGGATCATAGTTGGTTTTTATTGCAGTTGTGCTAGTAGTTGAATTTGTATTAGTTATTGTAGCCATTGCAATTGCGATAGCTGCAATTTCTGGATTAGTGGTGGCAGTTATTGCAGTTGTGCTAGTTGTTGAATCTGTATTAAGTATTGGAGTCATTATAGTAACTGAACCTGCAGCTGCGGTCGCAATTACTGGATGAATAGTGGCAGTTATTGCAATTTTACTAGCTTCTAAATTAGCAAAAATAATTGTAAAAGTTGTGGAAGTAATTAAATCAGTTGTGATAGTGCTGCAATTACTGGATCATTATTGTAGTTGTGCTAGTTGCTGAATCTGTATTAGTTATTGGAGCCATTGTAGTAACTGTATCAGTGAAGGTAGTTGCAATTTCTGGATCAGTGTTGATGGCTATTGCAGTTGTGCTAGTTGTTGAAGTTGTTGAATCTGCATTAACTTGATTAGTGGCAGTAGCTGCAATTACTTGATCATTGATAGTGGTTATTGCAGTTGTGCTAATTGTTGAGTCTGTATTAGCTATTACAGCTATTGTAGTAACTAAATTTGCAGTTAGAGTTGAAATTACTGGATTAGTGGTGGCAAATATTGCAGTTGTGCTAGTCTCTGAATTAGCAAAAGTAGGTGGCTGATTTAGTATTGATAGCTGCAATTACTGAATCATTGGTGGCAGTTATTGTAGCAGAATCTATATTGGCCATTGAAGTAGTGGTTATGTTATCAACTTTAGCAGTAACTATTGCTTTGGCATGTGATTGCATTGAAATTGAAGGTAGTAAAGGCGATTTTTGAAGTTGTAATCACATTGATTTTAGTAGTATTAGAGGCAGCTATGACTGCACTAACTTTACAGTAGTAGAGGCAGCTTTGGCCTAAGTGATTGCATTAGTTTTTGGTAGCAGTAGAGACAGCTTTGACACCAGTAAGTGTATTAGATTTGGCAGCAGTGGGAGCAGCTTTGGCTCTAATGACTGTATTGGCTTTGGCAATAGAGACTTTATTCTTAGTGATTGCTTTGTTTTTAGGAGCAAAGGATGCTTTTGTCTTAGTGATTGCTTTGAATTTTATATAAGCTAAGAGGGCTTTGTTGTTAGTACAGGCTTTCTTCTCTATAATCACCTTCTATATAATCACTACTCCTATACAATCACATTAATTTTTGAGAGAATTTATTAAAAACTTATAAAAAACTTCTACAGTCTTCCTTCTCTATAATCACCTCCTATATAATCACAACTCCCATACAATCACATTAATTTTTAAGACAATTCATTAAAAACTTATAAAAAACTTTTATATAATCACACTCTTTTATAATTACCAATTTTTTTGATACAAACTGCGTGATTATAGAGGAGGAAGAATGTATATAATCACACTTTTTTATAATCACCAATTTTCTGATACAAACTGCATGATTATAGAGGAGGAAGACTGTAATTGCATTGGCTTCAGATTGTTAAAATTGGAAGCAATAGAAGTATAGTTAATATTTGTAATAGATGTGGTAGTTAAACTTGAATTATTTTCATAATATAATAATTATTTTTAAAATAAAGCTGCACAAATTAACTTGGCTACAATTTAATGGCTTTCTTTTTTCATATCTTTTATGCATCAAGAGCTATTAATTTTTGAAATTATTTTAGTATTTGGTATAATACACTGTAACAATAATATCTAAGTTCCAGGTTCCCTTGTCTGGGTTTTAAATATTATGAGAACCAATTAATTTATTTAATCATAACAGTAAAATAAAAAAATAATAATTAGGACATACAAATTTAATAAGTTGGTTTTCATCAGCTGGGTCAAATTTTTGCAAAACTTTGAAAAATTTTTTATTATATTTATTATGCATGTGGTTTTTTATAGTTATTTATAGAAAAATTTTATAAGTTTTTTACTAAAAATTTTTTATAAAAGCTGGGTTGCTGAGACATTTTTCAAAATTTTATGTTATAAGAACCAAAAAATTAACTTTGTAAGGCCTTGTAATATGATAAAAAAAGGTCACAAAGTAGTCTATCTAAATAAATATCAAATCATTTAACAGTTTAATCTAATAGGCTTTAATACTATATTTGTAATACTTTACAAGCTAATTTTAAATTTTAAGATACAAATTTACCATTTATAAATTATAAAATAGACAAAATAAATTTATTAATTGTGATATACAGGATTTTCAAATCTCATTAATATCAAGATTTATTTGAGTAGAATCAGCTTGAGCTTGAAATGAATCTAAATAAAAAAAATTATTATTCAATAATCAATATAACAAATTTAGTGTATTAATTGACAATAAGTACCTTTAATTGCCTTTGAAATTAATTTTGTGCTAATAAGTTTACTAGTATACATTTCATCAGGATGCTTTGATATTGGCAATGATTTAATAACTTTATCTGCTTCTAAGAATTGCTTTTTAATTTCATCATTTCCAAGCCAATCACATATTATATCATAAACATTCTTAGCACTAGGCCGTTTTTGTGGATCAGAATTCATGCATTTATTAGCCAATTCAATATACCATTTAGGAGTTCCAGATGCAAACTCTGGTCGCAATCCTTTCCCTATAAAAACTCGATACACGGAAATGCATGTATAAATACGAAATTGTATGCGGGTAAGCACGGGTTTCATAATCACTGCACGGAAATTGCACGGAAACTGATCATCCAAAAAATTTAATACACGTTATCGCACGAGAAATCGAAATCCGTGCACTATCGTGCATAGTATTATATCCATATATTGACGTGTATTAATCTTAATGATCACATAATTTCCGTGCACTAACGTGTACAATCGTTAAGATTCTTAACGATCATAATTCCGTGCATTAACGTGATGATCGTTAAGATTCTTAATGATTATAAATTCCGTGCATTGACGCGCACAAAAACATTCATTTTGTTTTGTTGTTTTTTTTTTTTGTTTTTTTTTTTGCACTTAACAATAATAATTTCCGTGCCGTGTATTGACGCGCACAAATTACATTTGATTTGTAAGCAAATAAATATTTGCTTTTTTTTTTTTGTTTACTCTTATAATTTTTATTATTTTCTTTTATTTTTTATAATTTTTTTTTACAACTCATTAATTTTTATATAATTTTTTTAGTTATTGTCATTGATTTTAAACCATCCTTTAGAGTTATTGCCTTGGAAGTTGCTTTTTTGGAATAACGATCATTTTTGGTATATGTTTTTTCATCATTTTTGGTGGTATCGTTGCTTTATTTTTTTTTTTTACTATTATTTTTTTATTTTTTTTTACTTTCTGTATATTATTGCATTTTAGTATCTCCGTTACTGCCAATTGGAGTTGCCACAATCGGAGTTGTCCCTATTGGAGTTATTTCTAGAGTAGTCATTTCGAATTTTTTTTAAACCTTTCTTTTGGTATTATTACTTTGTTTTTTTCAATATTATTATTTGCTGGGTTATTTTTAAAGTTGGTAGTTTTAGTAATTAGAAGTATTTTCTTATTCGATATGTAAATTATTAAATTAAAGAATTTGTATTATAAAATTTAATTAATAAAATAATTAAAATTAGTTAATAAAATACAAAATTTAGTTAATAAAACTTATAAAATTTAGTTAATAAAATTATAAAATTTAGTTAATAAAATAATGCATATACGACGATATACGTTATTATGTATATGTGTATGGATATATGCTATTATATATTACCTGAACGTAAATATGCACGAGACAATGCACGAGAAAACACTTAAAATTGCACGTTAGTACGTGCACCGTTGCACGGAATCCGCGCCCTTTTACGTGCTGTAAACGTGCTTTCCCATACATTGTCTCGTATAGATTTACGTGCAGGTTCGTGTGGTTCCATATCCAAACTTTCTCGTGTATTGCAGTATAATTCCGTGCTGCAATTTGTTATAGGGTTTGCAAATCTCTTTTCCAAGTTTAGTCTCACTAAATTCAAGTCCATCAAAAGGTCTTTGTCCAGTTGATATCTCTGACATAATAACTCCAAGACCATAAATATCAGCAGCTTTTGTAAACTTTTGACCTAATAAGACTTCTGGAGCAACATAAGGCATAACCCCATAAATATTATCTTCAGAATCATTTTCATCATTCTTTTTTGACAATCCTAAATCTGCGATATAAGATATTTGATCTTGTAAAATGTTGCCACTGTGAAAGTCAGCATGAATGTATGCACATTCATGAATACTATTTAAATTATATGAAATATCTTTAAGTATTTGCAGTTTAGTTTCCCATGTAAGTGTGCTAAAAATTTTTCTTAAGTATTTATAAAGACTCCCATCATTAGCGTACTGAAATGCCATTAAGTATTCATTTGTTTGTGTATTTTGAGTTATTCCATATATTGCGAGCATATTATAATGCTTTAGTGTACCGGTACATGTCATAAGGCTTTTAAACTTAAAAGTTCAAACAATAAATTAGTTCAAACAACTAACTATTAGATAATTATTAAAACAATAAAATAACTTACTTCTTTTAGAAAATCATTATTATTTTCCATAGAACTGGCCAATGTCTTGAGTGCAACGGTGCTGGCTGGTTTACGCGCTCTTTTGTAAATAACATTATCACCGTCCTTAATTTCATCAACTTTTCGTATACCATCCAACCAGGTTGCTGAATACACAGAGCCAAATCCTCCTTTACCGATTTCTTTAACGTCTAATAACCTATCAAATGGAATCCATTCAATCACATCTTCATACCTCATAGCTCTAAGTTGGAATGTTTTCATGCAATCGTCAATATCCTTATTTCTACTTGTCCACCTTGTAGCTATGTCAGGGTCGCATGATTGACACCATGCGGGTTGAGTGTTATCTTCATTACAGTGAGCACATTTTCCACATTTAGATTTTCTATATAATATATATTGTTTATTTCGCATCTACGGTTTTAAACTATAGATCGAATGTAAATGGAGTTTTGCCAGTAGAAAGGGGTTAAAAGTTTTTAGAACTTTTTTTAAAATAACTCAATAACCACTAAATCAAATTAAATAAAATTTTTATTTTATAACAATATATGGGATCTTTACTAGGAAAATGACCCTACGAGGTAATGTGGATTTTATGAATAAAATTCAAATTGCCAGCGATCTAATAGTCTAATTTAAACGAACTTTTTTTATTTCGAAGAGCTCACTAATCTCTACAGAATAAAAAAAAAATATTCATTCGAATAGGATCATTGAATAGCTGGCAAATTTGATTTCTGTTCATCAAATCCACATAGCCTCGGAGGGTCATTTTCCTAGCAAAGATCCCATAAAATTAAAATATAAAAAAGGTTATTAATTTAATTTAGTAGTTATTGAGATATTTTAATATAAACTTTAAAAACCTTTACTTAGAAAAAATTAGCCCCTTTCTACTTACGAGCCCCACCCCAAATAATATTTATATTTACCGACTAAATTAATGTGAATGAAATGATTTGTACGAAATTGTAAATAAGTATTTATGTTCTTGTTTTGTGAACTTGTTTTGCCGTTTTTATGTAATAAAATTATTAAATATTCTTAATACTCACGAGCTGAATGAAATAATTAATGCAAATGAAATGATTTGTAGTAATGGTAAATAAGTATTTATGTTCTTGTTTTGTAAACTTATTTGGCTGTTTTTATGTAGTAAAAATATTAAATTTTCTTTATGCTCACCCACTGAATTAATGCGAATGAAATGATTTGTAGGTGAAGGTAAATAAGTATTTATGTTCTTGTTTGTGAACTTGTTTTGCTGTTTTATGTATAAATTATTAAATGTTCTTTATACTCACAAACTAAATTAATGCGAATGAAATGATTTGTATATAATGATAAAATAAGTATTTATGTTCTTGTTTCGTGAACTTGTTTTGCTGTATTTATGTAGTAAAGTTATTAAATGTTCTTTATACTCACGAACTGAATGAAATGATTAATGCGAATGAAATGATTTGTACGTAATGGTAAATAAGTATTTATGTTCTTGTTTTGTGAACTTGTTTTGC